>CM042229.1:3862011-3879511 GCA_023566465.1 Cottus gobio | reverse complement strand
GCTCACTGACTGTCCCTCTGGCCTTGTCCTTTAAAACATGGCCGTTAGGAAATTCACTGACGTGTGTGAATCTGTGTGTCGGCTCCCGAGCTCCTTCCTCACATCATCTGCATGGCTGGACCCGGAGCACTAACACTACCAGAGTCATGATTTCTGTTACCCAGGCAGCTCTGCAGGGAGGGAGTGTGTGTGTGTGTGTGTGTGTGTGTGTGTACTGAAGCAAAGATCAGACCAGCTTGGTGCTTTGCTCAGAGGTTAGGGTCAAGAGTGTCAGGCCAGAGTTTGTGTGTTTTATTTCTTCTCCTCGCCTTCATCTTCCTCCCTTAACCCTTTTCCTTTCCTCTGACATCATCCCGTCGTTCCACCATCTCCACCGTCTTGTTGTCTGGAGACTCCTGAAGCCCACACGATGTGAAAGGCGATGGTCACATGACCGAGCACCCTGCTCCTGTCCTCCACCTGCAGCCCCAGGAGGCTGCTTCATGCTGGCCATGCTAGTTCTTCTTCACGTGCCATTGGCTTTGCCATGTTACGCTTCTGTCTGCCGCCTCCTGCATCATTTAGCAGAACCCTCCCACAGCGGGCGGCAAACAGGTAGAAGAAGAAGAGGAGGAGGTGGAGATGGATGGGGGGGTGAAGTGGGGCTGACGGAGGCTACGGGGAGGACGGCGAGTTGAAGAAGATAACAAGAGGAGACAAAAGGAAAGTGGAGTGGAACAGAAGAAGGACGCAGGAGGTTAGAGAGGAGGAGAGGAAGAACAAAAAGTCCAGAAGAGAAGAAACAATAGTATATATTAGGGATGCAACGATACCACTTTTTTACAAACCGATACGAGTACGAGTATTTTTATTTGTGTACTTGCCGATACCGAGTACCGATACCGATACTTCTTAGATTTGGTCTCCATGAAAGTGCAATTAATTTGGAGGCAGATTTTATTTTATCCTCTGCAGATTATGTCAAGCCTATAGTACAAAATTAACAGAAGGCTATCCCAAGCTTTAAACTTCTCGTGGAAGTCCCTCTAATGTCGGACCATAAAACGCCCCGTGTCCGGGTTCATAATGTAAGCGATAATATTAGGTATCGAGCAATTATATAGGAAGCTGTGTTGCAAGTTATGTTTCCAGTGCTTTTATTGTGGAGGGAGAAACGGAAAGGAAAAGAGGAGTGGAATTGTGGGATATACGTGTGTGAAGGAGATAAAAAAGTGGTTCAAGTTACCCTGCAGCGTGTTTTCATTTTATTAGAATTACAAATATAGACACACAACAGACACTCGGCTACAATAATATCATCCGTAGCCGCACAACAGCGTCTGAATGAGGCCGCTGCCAGCGCTACTTCAGGTGGATCAGCAGCCGTTTGATTCACACCGGCAGGACGGCAGTCATTTTTTACTGTGTGAACGAGACGCACATTACTCTACACACCTTGCTGCAAGAGCTGCAAGAGTGCGACGAAAGAGCCGTATGCGGCTCTGGATCACGGGTTGCCGACCCCTGCCCTAGACGTTGAAGTCAGGTAGGACAACAAATATTTTTCTCCACAAAGCGCGACCAGTTTGTTGTAGTGAAATACTGTTGAGTGGTATCGGTTCTTGGTATCGACAATTGAAAACGAATACGAGTACGAGTATTTTAACGCAGTATCGACCCCCGATACCGATACCGATACCGGTATCGGTATCGGTATCGGTATCAACAATCGGTATCAACAATCGGTATCAACAAGTCCGAACATCAGAAGTAACTCCTGCGTTCCACTTTTCCATATTTAGTCCTAACCATATACCCTAATGACGTGTTAGGGTATCGACCCGTCAAACACAGCAGAGAACGGCACCAACGTGGGATTCACTGGTGATGAGAAGAGGCTTTGTCGTTTACGATTATCTGAATATGAACCGTTTTAAACGGTGTCCTCAGTTTGATCATGAAGCCAGGTTGTAAAACTCGTGTTTTTGCTGCAGAAGTCACATTCCTGAGTCTTCCGCCCTCCTCTCAAACAGCTCCTCTCTGGTTCGTCCTCGTTGCTGCTCATCACCTAAATGTTTCAGGAAATGAAAAGAGTTATTAATTCATCCAGCTTTCAGGCTCTTTTTGGGGCGGTTTCTGCCCACCGGGGGGCTCGGTGTGGGTGTCTACTGCCGGCTGCGATGAGGTCCAGACGGAGTGGATCTTTTTATGCATCCCTCACACCTCCACAGCCCAGAGGAGGGTAAGTTATCCTGGCAGCCGGTCTTTGAGCATTTACCCAGCATGCCTCAGTCTGCAGCATGAGCATCCTTCATGAAGTAGATTACAGGACGGACGAGGTCAGGCAGAGGGGAGGAGAGGCCGGAGGTGCATCGTGTGTCAATATGAAATGTGCACGAGCATATACATGCTGTGTATACTATGAATGTTAATCATCCACACACACACACCCACACACACACACACACACACACACACACACACACACACACTGGGGAGTGGGTAGACAGAACGTTTTTACCAACACACGCTTTACTCACAGCCGCTCAGAGCAAAAATGATCTTTCATAAAAACCAAAGAGCCACGCGATGTGGACGCGGCGGCAGAGACGGTCGCTGTCACTAAATTATTTACAGCAGAATTATATATTTTTTTCAGCTGCAAATTTCAGTCACATTAATGTTTCCCCTCGTGGAGATATTTGTAAATATGTGATAATAAAATCTTTTTTTTTTGTTTAGTTTTTATATGTTTCTCTGTCCGTGACCAGCCTCCACCCAGAATGCCTCACTCCATCCTTCACCTCCTCGCTAAGCTCGGACTAACCTCAACATGGCAGCAGAGGAGACGCTGAGAGGAACGAGGGAGTTTGAGTCCCAGAGATTGGACTAAAGGCACGGAGTGCCACACCTGAGCAAAGCACTCAGAACCAGGTTAATGGGGGGTGAGGGGGAGGGGGGGGGGAGTGATGGATTAGAGGTGGGGGGCGGAGGTTGTTTTGGAGTGAAGAGAGTAAAGTAAAGTAGACGGTAAAGGGAGGAGGAGGAGGAATAGAGCGTAAAATGGGAGGAAGGTTTTATTATTTTCTGTCCCCTTTCTTCCTCCTCCTCCTCCTCCTCCTCTTCCTCGCCTGTTTTAATCTGCCTAAATAGGATAACCTGCTCTTCATAAAAAATGGATGCCACTTCATTCGGCGGGACCGCGGGCAGGGCCCCTGGAGGCCTCCGCCCCCCCCCCCCCCCCTCTCCACCCCTCCATTCCTCGGCACACGGTACACCGACACCACCCAGAAAGTAAATCTGGTTCAAAAAGCAAAGAGGAGTAAAGGTGAGAGGAAGATGGGAGAGACAGAAAACAGAAGAGGACGAGCGAGGCTAAAGGAAAGAAAGAAGTGTTAAGAGAGAGAGGGAGGAGGGGGTGGGGGGGGGGGGGGGGGAGGGGGCTGGTGCTCGCGAGGCAATGCAAGCAGCTTTTTACCCAATCATGTGGGAGAGTTTGTCAAGCAGGAGATTGCAGTCTGAAATATTAATGCGGGCCTCCTGCTCCTCCTCCCCCCTCCCTCCCTCCCCCTCCCTCCCCCTCCCTCCCCATCCCTCCCCCCAAGACCGAGCGAGCGAGCTCCTGGAAGGGACACTCGCCCGTCAATATTTCATGAGCCGGGCCTCGGCCCAGACACGGGCAGGCGCTGCTGGGGCCGCCCGCCCCTTTAACGCTACACGCATCAGCCATCCCTACCTTTAATGTAGCCAGCGGTGGAGGGGAGGCGGTAAAGTGTGGGTGAGAGATGGAGGGAAGGGGGAGAGAGGGGGTGAGGGGGGGGGGGTCGTGGTGGTCTCAGGCCAGAATAGCCTCCCTCAAAATGAAGAGGAGAAAGAGGGAAAGAGATGAAGAGGTGGAGAATTATTCCCTCAAAATTCACGAGGGGTGAGGAGATGGAGGGGGACAGAGGGGGAGAGAGGATGAGAGAGGTGGAGAGAGAGAGGGAGAAAGGGGAGAGAAGTGCGGAGAGAGGTGGGGAGAGAGGGGGAGAGAGAGATAGAGGGAGAAAGAGGGAGAGAGAGGGGGAGAGAGATGGAAAGAGGGGGAGAGGGAGGGAGAGAGAGAGAGAGAGAAAGAGGTAGAGAGAGGGGGAGAGAGACGGAAAGAGACGGAGAGAGGGGGAGAGAGACGGAGAGAGGGGGAGAGAGGGGGAGAGAGAGAGAGAGAGTCTACACAATCTCACCCCTCAGCATTAAACAACAGTTCTTATGATATCTTAAAAAAGTTACATTTCGTTGCTAAAGTCCGACACATTGTATCCATTACTGGACTCTTTGTCTTTAAGTTTATATTATTGTTTTCTGTTTTTACCTTCATTGAGTTGAAGATATAATGAACAATCTTTAAAAGAGTGTGTGTGCCACTTTGTTGCAGAAATACCATAAAAAAAAGAAAAGGTTTGGGGTTGAGTTTTATTTTGCCATGAAAGTGAGATGTTTAACTGTGTCAAATCAAAAAAGAGTGCAAAAAAAAACAACAACAGTAAAGTGGGATTAATTAAGCCAGTATATTTTGTTCTAATTGTTTTTGTCATAAATATTTTCAGAAAGAACCCAAAATATTAAGCAACGGATAAAGCTTTCACAATAAAAGACGTAATATTCTCATTGTGTGTGAGTTAATGCAGCGTGTGTGTGTGTGTGTGTGTGTGTGTGTGTGTGTGTGTGTGAGAGAGAGAGAGGGACACTGAGGACCCTGAGATGTGGTCTCCTGACCTTTGACCCCCCCCGACGCCTCAATAATTGATGTGAGGGAGAAGGGACGTCCCGTCTTGGGAGCCGCCTCCCTCACCTGCATTCACACAGAGACCCCCCACCCCCCTCACACACACACACACACACACACACCCCTCACACCCATACACTCACACGACACGTTCACACACACACACACACACACACACACACACACACCCCTCACACCCATACGCTCACACGACACGTTCACACACACACACACACACACACACACACACACACACACACACACACACACCCCTCACACCCATACGCTCACACGACACGTTCACACACAAGCAGTCGTATTGATTTTGTTAACTGAGCCGATGCTGCGGACACACAGGCTGAGTGGCGGGTTTTAGGAAGGGAAGTCAACACATGCTGTCCGTCACTCAGGGAGGACACGTCCCTTTATTCTTCTTTTTATTTTGTATTATTATTATGAATATATTATATATTATTTTATTCTTCTTTTTCTTATTATTATATGTTATTTCCATTATTTAAATTATATATATATATTATATATAATGTTATTATTATTTTATTCTTCTTTTTCTTATTATTATATATTATTTCCATTAAAAATTATTATATATATTATATATAATGTTATTATTATTTTCTTTTTCTTTTTCTTATTATATATCATTTTTATTATTAATATTATTATATATAATGATATTATTATTATTTCATTATTATATATTATTATTATATATATTATGTTATTATCATTTACATTTTTTTCTTCTTTTTTATATTGTACTTCCCTTTGTTCCTATACTCTTAATTTCTCTTTATTCCTCTTCATCCTTATTCATTCCTCTTTATTCCTCCGTGTTCCTCTTGACCCCTTTTTATTCTCCTCTTCTCCTCTTTATTCCTCCTATATCTATTTATTCCTCTTTATTATTTCTTCCAGGGCTCGTCGGCTTCGGCCTGCTTCATGTTAACAACACACTCAGCACCTTCAGACTGGTGGACGCAGCTCAGGGTTCATCATGTAAAGCCACGTTTAGAAATATGTGTTACAAAAGATATTAACCCCAAAACTGCTGCAATAATTTACTAAACGTAAGTGAGCATGGGAATAAGTCCATCACGACGCCCTCAGCCCGAATTCACTCTTAACGCTCATCGTTTGAGTTAAAAACAGACAAAACATCCATGTGGGGGTCTCATGGTTCAGGGGTACCTGTGTCTGGGCTTTATAGTGGAAACAAAGTGTTTTGAGAGATGGATGAGAGATTTACCTTTACGGCCTCTGATGTCACTTCATCCTCACGTGGTGGCCGTACACACACACACACACACACACACACACACACACAGACCCACACACTCTGGACCCTTCTGGTCTCCTCCTGCCCCAGGTGTCCTCTGCTGGTCTTTGCTGTCTTTTGTCCGCTAAGTACCAGTTTACAATATTGATGAGGCATGGAGGTCCAACCAGCAGCAGGACACACAGTCTGGGGGGGCGTCGAACACAGAAAGTGTGTTAGAGTGGTTTGTGTATTTAAAGACGGTACGTGTCGGGGTCGTGATGCGTGTGATGCAGTAGTAGGTCTCTCCCACATTATGGCTCTCCTGCACATTTCATTTAAAATGAAGGAATTATGAAGTTAAAGCTTTGGTTTTAAGGTGTTTGCAGCTTCCTCGGTGGAACAAGAACTGTAGTTTAGGGGTTAACGTTCTCGTATTTAAAGCTTTTTATGTGTTGATTCTGGCGCCCCCTGTGGAGTAAAGTGGTAGTGATTCAACTTCTCATTTTACAGCAGCAGGGTCGGATCCTCTCAGTCCTGGTTCTGGTTCTCCCGTGCCCTGCTTCGCCCAGCGGGTCCAGCAACACTTCCTGGGTCTCCAGTCAGCTAGAGGAGGAGGAGGAGGAGGAGGAGGAGGAGGAGGAGGAGGAGGTCCAAGGCTGCAGGTGAAGCCAGATCTGAGTCAGTCAACAGTGGACTGGTTTGTGCTGGATCTGGGTCTGTCCACGGTGGACTGATCTCTGCTGGATCTAGGCTGAAGGAGGTTCTGGTGAACCCGCCTGATGTCATCTGGTTTCACCGGATTCCGACCCGGTGGCTCCGATGAGGATCTTTAAGAAGAACTCTATAGAACCAGACCATCTTCTCTCTGGTGGTCTGTTTACTGATGGAGGTCTATAGAGGACCAGGGCTACACTGAGGTCTATAGGGGACCAGGACCAGAGCTTCTTTTCCACTTCCTCTTCAGCTCGTTATACGTGATCTCCGACCTTTGACCTCGCAGCTGGAGTTTTTCTCATGCTTTCATAAAATAATCTCAATAATGTACATCATGTCTTTGGAGACGAGACTCCTTCAACAAGTGGTTTTCCCCTCAAGAGGATCTGGGACTCGAGGTCTGGCTCAGGTGTCACGAGGCTCCATCCCATTCCACTGAGCCTCAAACAATCTGGAAAGCAGTGCAACGGTGAGTGACTGACATCCCCTTCCTGTGTGTGTGTGTGTGTGTGTGTGTGTGTGTGTGTGTGTGTGTGTCAGATATTCTACGACAGATGAAGTGTGAAATTGAAATGTTTCCCATCGGGGTCTGTGTTGTGTCACTGGCCTCGTCTCCATGGGCGAACGCTCCCACCAGCCTCATCGAAATTCAAATATGTATTTACATTTTCTGAATATTCTAATGACACCTGAAGGCCACGCTGCCCTTCATGAACCAATATGACGTCGGTTCAGGTTCAAGCTTTCAGGCTCCGCTCCTGAAACAAGGAAACCAAACTCTGTAGTTCCTCGATTGGCCACTTGAGGCTCCACAGAGCGAGTCAATCCCCATAGACTATAGTCTATGTTATAATGCTCAAGCCAACAGGTTTACAGGACATGGTTCTGGTCTCTTTAAGACCTCGCACCAGTTTTAAGGATATAAAGGGCGTGGCCTCTTTGAGTGACAGGTGGTTGCTAGCTGTCGTCACTGAGACTACATATTTGATAGTTTATGGTCACATTGTAATGTACTGAATACAACGTAGAAAAAAGTGTAATTGTCATTGAGCTATGATGTCATCGAACTATGATGTCATTGAGCTATGATGTCATTGAACTATGATGTCATTGAGCTATAAGGTCATTGAGCTATGATGTCATTGAGCTATGATGTCATTGAGCTATGATGTCATTGAGCTATAAGGTCATTGAGCTATGATGTCATTGAGCTATGATGTCATTGAGCTATGATGTCATTGAGCTATGATGTCATTGAGCTATGATGTCATTGAGCTATAAGGTCATTGAGCTATGCTGTTGTTTAGCTATGACGTTGTTTAGCTATGACGTTGTCATGGTGTTGGGATGGCTGAAGTGAAGAAAAATACATTCAATAATATTTAATAATGATTTATTTCTGCAGGCTTCTTGGCACTTCATATTCTATCTGGATTATTAAATATCATTGCACTACTACTATTTCTCAAATTGCTAACGTGCTAACATGCTAACATGCCTCTAAAGCAGCTGAAACGATGAGTCACATCTCCTGCAGAAGACTTGATGAGTCATGATGCTGAAGAAACACCACGAGTCATCCTGCTTCTGTGTAATGCTGCTATTCCTTCGCACAATTCAATATTTTATATCAGTTTTGCAGACATGAAATATGCTGTCATGCCGACGTCCCGTTATTCAACACCAGTAACACAGAAATATATATATACAGGATTTACTGGCAGATTTTTATATTTTTGCATTTAAAGGTTTTCCCATCAGAGATTCACAGGTACAAGGAGTCCTTCTGCATCTGGTGTGACGTCTGGGGGGACCGGCGCCTGGAAAGACCACCACGGATGATGAATCCTGAACCGGTGGCGCCCCCAAAACGTTATACAGGAGCAGATGGGTGGCACCAAGACCAGAACCAGGACTGCATTCAGGAACTCTTTCATGCTCACAAACTGGTGGAACCCGCTGGAGTCTGTGTTTTGATGTCTGCCAAAGCTTTCACCTTTAAAGTAAGTCGTCTAGGACCAATTCATTAAGTGAAGTTCAGAATAATCGTGTTCAATAAATGCTCATATTTAGACATTTGTTCATCTTTAGGATTCACAGGATCCTCAGAAAATAAAACCAAAGTTAGTGATGAATATTCAAATCACCGTCGTCTGAACCCGACGCCCCGATCGATTCTGACTTTCCACTTTCCTCTTTCCTCTTTCCTCTTTCCACTTTCCTCTTTCCTCTTTCCTCTTTCCTCTTTCCTCTTTCCTCTTTCCTCTTTCCTCTTTCCTCTTTCCTCTTTCCTCTTTCCTCTTTCCTCTTTCCACTTTCCTCTTTCCTCTTTCCTCTTTCCTATTTCTTTTTTCTTCTTGGGCTCCAAAACAAACATTGTGAATTTGTCTGCGACCCCCAACAGGTCTAATCTTATGCTTTTGGGAGTTTCTATGAGGGATGGGAATCGTATCAAATATTTACTGTCAGGCTGCTAGCTAGCGGTGACACACACACACACACACACACACACACACACACAACGACAGCATGAATTTAACATGGCTGCCGCGGACAAGGTCTGAAAACGCCGGACGTTGAAGCAGAGGTCCGCTGTGCCACCGTGCCGCCGTTTGATCTCTGCTGTTCTGCTTTTAGCAGCAAGTGGCGCAGAGGTGAGCTGTAGTATTGCACGTGTGCGTGTGTGTGCAGCCACTTGCATGCGGCCACATTTGTTTGTGCGCGTGTGTGTGTATGCAGCTACTCTCACAAATGTGTGTGTGTGTGTATGCAGCTACTCTCACAAATGTGTGTGTGTGTGTATGCAGCTACTCTCACGAAGGTGTGTGTGTGTGTATGCAGCTACTCTCACGAAGGTGTGTGTGTGTGTGTGTGCAGCTACTCTCACAAATGTGTGTGTGTGTGTGTGCAGTGCCCTTGCATGTGTGTGTTTTTGCCTTAAATTACGGGTGCTGTTTGTTGAGTGGTCCAGTGGAGCGCACAGTGACAGATGATGTAAATTATTAATTGCCGTCTTTCCTGTAGCTGAGTGTGTTGGGCCTTGTCCTCCTTCTCTTTCTTCTTTCTCCTTCCCTTTGCTCGTTCTCTTTGTCTCCCTACCCCCCACCCCCCTCTTTTTCTTTCTTCCTTTGGATCTGTTCTTTCTCTCATTTCCTCATTTAATTTGCCTCTCCTCCCTCGTCCACCTTTCTCCATTAACACGAATTGTGCATGAAAATAAATGGAAATATGTTTGTTTTGAGAGGGCTTTGTAAAGAAAAGCATCATCAAAACTCTGTTTTCATACAACAACGATATCCTCTGATTTGAAAAAAGAGGTGGAAGGACTTATATAATCTATTTGTGCCTTCAGTCTCTCATCTCTTCCTGTCCTCTGCTGCTGGATGAATTACTAAACGGGTCTACCAGGCTTCAGGGGGCCACCCTGGTCCTAACCTACACAATGTCACCTGACAAGTAACATGCCAACCAGGACAAGACACAAACCGAATACAAAGATACATAAATGACTAAAAAGACACAAAATGACCACATAGAGATACACAACTACTACAAAAATGGCAAAAATGCAACAAAGATACATAAAACAAAATGAGCACAAATAGACACAAAACAGCTGCAAATAGTCTCAAAACAACCAAAAAGGACTCAAATGACTACAAAAAGTAAAGGAAACTGCTAAAAACAGACTGAAAAAAACGTCAAAAAGTACATAAAATATCAAAATGACTACACAGAATCACAAATTGACCACAAAGAGACACGAAACGACAACAAAGACAAACATCTGTTGTCACTATTTATGTTTTCTGTATTTAAAATAAAATCTATAAAACTTCAGATTTGTTTTTGTTTTTCAACAGGATGATGAAGTCTGGGACACAAGGAGACGTTCAGGATGACGCAGCAGAGGGAACGTTCATCTCACGTTTCCCTGTTTTCACCCTTAAAGTGGGGATGGAACGCAGAACCATGCGCTCTACTTTACCTCTCGCTTCACTCTCGCCCCTCAGGCTCCGCCTCCTTTTTTTTCTCAGACGCATCTCACATCCAGCGGCTGCAGCGCCTCTGAGTGCCACAACGTGTTCATCCCCCGCCTGCAAATGGCCTTCACACACACACACACACACACACACACACACACACACACACACACACACACACACACACACACACACACACACACACACACACACACACACACACACATAGTCTGGACCTGCAGAAGTGGTGTGTGTGTGTGTGAGTGTGTGTGTGTGTGTGTGGTCATCAGTTCAGGAGGTGACCACATACCTGCTGACGTGATGAAGAGGACGAGAAAAGAAGAAGAAAAAAAATGACTTCACTGCAAAAAAATTTCGCCTCATTAATATTTCACTCATACGTGTCTCGCCATGGATATCTCCCAGCATGCACTGGGTGTTTTTCACAATTTCCATGAGTGAAAAGCGTCCTCATGTAATCATGTTTAGACCCGTCCCTCGACTCATCTGTCCTGTCTTGTAACTCTTAATTAAAAACATCGTGGTCTTGTCTCTTGACTCTGGTCTGGTCAAGACCTGGTCTCGGTTCAGGTGGTCTCCACCAGGCAGCGACCTCCGGTTCTATAAAATGAAGCCACTGCTGACGGGGCGGGGCTACAAGCTGATTGACAGTTGGACCTCTGGTGTAAACTTTAGCGTATATTTCCACTTGTGAACTTCTTAATTAAAACCCATATTGTCATAAAAGAAGACTAATTTGTGTCTCATTAACAAAATCAAAACTTTAGATTCGACGGCATCCGTTGAAGCCACAGTTTTAAAAGCAACACTCTACGGTGCTATCATGTATTTTTATGATGTATTTTTTATTATTTCTTTCCATTTCCCAAATCAAAAATTCATCCCTGTATCTGGCCGCTCCGTCTGACTTTCGGCCCGGGGGAGGAGGAGGAGGAGGGTGGGTGGGGGTTTAACCCAGTCTGGTGGGGCAGAGGCGGTGCCCCGCCTCACCTCCACCCCCCCCCCATCCCACATGGGGTGGCAGGAGCGTCCCCATCATGGGTGACGATTTCCCTGTTTACTTTTTCATGAGGCCACTCAGCTGGGCGGCCTCGCCCGTCTCCTCTCTCGCTCGCCTGCATTTCATTCCTCCGTCTGACTCCTCCCTCCTCCCCCCCCCTCCTCCCTCATCCCCCCTCCTCCCTCCTCCACCTGAGGACCCACGACTCACCTGTAGTAAATGTGCACAATATTGGGAACATCATTAGTTTTCACGTCTTTTTTTTTTACCCACATCCTTCTCATTGGGGTCCAATCCCTCGTCCTTTGGTATCGTTTCTCTTCTCCAGTTCATGATAGCAGAACATCACGGTTCCCCTGAGTGGACTGGAGGTTCTTCAGATCACCTGATTTCACACATTCAACCAGAAATCTGGTGTTTAGGTTCTTTTTTGAGACTTTTAAGACTCTGCTGCCAAACAATAAGCTAAAACCTGCAGGCTGGATTTTCTCATTGGTTCATTTTCATTGAAACAATACATTTCCTTATAATGGAAAAATGATTTTTCCTGTGATGGGACTTTGTTCTGTGTTTGGGTACCACCGTGTGATGTAACGTGTCCATAAAGCATCATCTTTAAAAAGATCTGATGTCTTCTATTCATTGAGTTTATGTTCTTGGTGGCATGTTGTGTGTTTGTAGAAACGTTTCACTCTGTAAAGAAAACTCACGGACCCTCCTCATCCATCGAGATAAAATCATACAAAAACTAAACACAAACAAAATGAAACAATTTAAATGGAGAAAACTAAATTCCAAGGTTGCTCTGGTTCTATAAACTGTATCATCGATGAGAGCGAAACATTGATTTTACATCCCAAAAAACTGTGGACTCCACGCCGGTATCCGAGTGTGTGCGCTTGTTTTTGTGCACAAGATCCGAGTGTGTGCACTTGTTTTTGTGCATAAGATCCGAGTGTGTGCGCTTGTTTTTGTGCACAAGATCCGAGTGTGTGCACTTGTTTTTGTGCACAAGATCCGAGTGTGTGCGCTTGTTTTTGTGCATAAGATCCGAGTGTGTGAACTTGTTTTTGTATACAATATCCGAGTGTGTGCGCTTGTTTTTGTGCACACGATCCGAGTGTGTGCGTTAGTTTTTGTGCACAAGATCCAAATGTGTGCGCTTGTTTTTGTGCATAAGATCCCAGAGTGTGTGCTTGTTTTTGTGCACAAGATCCGAGTGTGTGAACGTTGTGTTCTTAATGAGCGTCGACGTTCAGCAGGATTTGTTGCTTTAGATTACGTTTCCAAACATTTTCTCCCAACAGCGTGTGTTTGTGTCTCGTGTGTAACCGGAAGTAAACTTTACGCTTGTTAGTACTCAACAAAGTGCTTTTGTTGCTTCACCAATCCATTGTGCGGCTGACGCGTTCACAAAGACACAAAGTAAAGAGAAGCAGGCGCACAAAACGACGAGAACAAAAACAGTAGGAAACAACGTATGGAGGTAAAACACTCTTCTACACACACTGACACACACACACACACACACAATAAAACACACTGAAACACACTGAAACACACTAAAACACACTAAAACACACTGAAACACACTGACACACACACACATACACACACACTGACACACACACACACGCACACTGAAACGCTCACACAGAGTGTGTATTGATCTGTGGATGAACATCGATCACATGCACAATTAATTGTTCTTTGAGGCGTAGCGGCTCCGATCATCACCCGACTTCAGGTGGAGATCAATACAGAGGGGGGGGGGGGGGGGCAGCACTTCATTCAGAGAAGAAGAGTTTCATATAAGTAACCTCTGATCGAAGTCCTCTGGATGTCAACACGCTGCAGACCGCCTTCACCAATAAGAAGGTCCGGCCTGTCATGTTCTCAACAGACCATAATATAATGTTCATATCTGGTTCCCCCTCATATTGATACATAATTGTTCAATATGAACCCAGCTGCTCCATAACGAGTCAAATTCAGGTCCAAAGCTGTCTGAAGTCACTCCATATTTACAATCTACTGTGTCTAAATGTTCTGTGGAAATTATGGTCTGTAAAATGAACCCTCGAATATGACTTCATGCTCAGGTGAGGGGCGTTAAGGTCCGCCCTCATCAGGTGAGGAAGACCTGGGTGAGAAGAAGAGGAAGAAGAAACGCTGTTGATGTTATTAGTGTTTCTGTGTTTGATTCCTTTGTTAGGACTCGTGTGTGTGTGTGTTAGAGAAAGATGCTCACTGATGTGTGTGTGTGTGTGTCAGAGAAAGATGCTCACTGATGTGTGTGTGTGTGTGTCGTGTTCCCCAGCAGCAGCAGTGTGTATCGCTACACTGTGTTGTATTGATTAGTTAGCACACTGTTGTCTCTGTCTATTGCAGCTAAATGGGAAATTAAAGCCAACTGTCACACAATTCTGCACTGAAACTCCATCAATAATTCAGCCCCCACACACACACACACTCTAGTTCACTCACACACACACACACACACACACAAACACACACATTCAGAATTATCAAATAAAATGATTCTTTACACGCACACAATAATTAGGTTAGGTTTAGGCAACATAACTGATGGTGGTTTGGTTGCCTAAACATAGCGGTTGGTGGTTTGGTTGCCTAAACATAACTGTTGGTGGTTTGGTTGCCTAAACATAACTGATGGTGGTTTGGTTGCCTAAACATAACTGTTGGTGGTTTAGTTGCCTAAACATAACTGATGGTGGTTTGGTTGCCTAAACATAACTGTTGGTGGTTTGGTTGCCTAAACATAACTGATGGTGGTTTGGTTGCCTAAACATAGCGGTTGGTGGTTTGGTTGCCTAAACATAACTGATGGTGGTTTGGTTGCCTAAACATAGCGGTTGGTGGTTTGGTTGCCTAAACATAACTGATGGTGGTTTGGTTGCCTAAACATAACTGTTGGTGGTTTAGTTGCCTAAACATAACTGATGGTGGTTTGGTTGCCTAAACATAACTGTTGGTGGTTTGGTTGCCTAAACATAGCGGTTGGTGGTTTGGTTGCCTAAACATAACTGTTGGTGGTTTAGTTGCCTAAACATAACTGATGGTGGTTTGGTTGCCTAAACATAACTGTTGGTGGTTTGGTTGCCTAAACATAACTGTTGGTGGTTTAGTTGCCTAAACATAACTGTTGGTGGTTTGGTTGCCTAAACATAACTGTTGGTGGTTTAGTTGCCTAAACATAACTGTGTCGGCGTCGTGTTGATCAGATCAATGACTCTGATCAGAGACGATCTGAGACACAACAACTGCCTGTTGAGGTAAAAAGTAAACTTTAGAAAGCAAAAGAAAACCTCCACACATCTGGCAACAGTTGGGCCTTCAGGGCAACAGAGATCTGAGTAGCAATGTGAAGACAGACCGAGTGTAAGTCCATCAGCTGACGGCGAAGCCAAAGATCTCTTGCTTATGTTCAGCTCTCTGCTTTAATAAGCCAGAGACGCCAACAACCGAGAGAGAGAGAGAGAGAAACGGGGAGGGATGAGAGACCCTCAAACTCCCCCTCTCCACAAACTGAGCAAAAAAAACAAACAAAATCTCCCATGACTCCCTGTGAAATTCAAATTCTCCCCCTCAGCCGAGCTCACCAGGGAGAGGAAGACGGTGGACGATGGAGCGGAGGACGGGCCGAACGACCGGGGCTGGAAAAGGAAACGGGATGGGTGGGGGTGGGGGGGGTGGGGGGGGGGGGGGTGGGGGGTGATCAGAAACGAGGAGAGTCGGACTGAGCGAGACAGGGACCGAAAAAAACTGAGAACGGCAGGAAGTGAGAGGATTCGTGGGAGACGAGAGAGCAAAGTCCTAATAATCATCTCTCTTCAACTTATCTCCCCCCCCTACCCCCCCCCCCCCCTCTCCACCTCCATCTCTCTCCCTCCACCTCCATCTCTCTCCCTCCACCAGGCTTCTTCCAGCTTCAGAGGCGAAGCTCCATCTGATCAATAATGGATGCAGCTGTCTCCTACACTGCTGGAGAAGGGCCGGTACATTAGGTAATGCAGGGGCTACATTTAACTGGATGGGCTTGTTAATGCGTCCCGCTGGGGAAACACCCTTCCAACGCCCCCCCCCCCCCCCGCCCTCCCAACGCCTCCCCCCCCTCCCTCCATCCCCTCTCGCAACACATGCACACACTAACTCGCCCGCAATGCAACTCCTTCCACGTGTGTTTTAATGGCCGGTGGCGCTCCGGTCATTGTTTTTTGCGAGGACGTTTTTTGACCCCTTCCCAAAGTCCCGCCCTCAGAAGGCAGTCTGGCCAATCACAGTGCAGCATCGTCCGGCTGTGGACAGAGGAAAGGTGTTGTTCCTTAATTTAATTTCCTTCTATCCGGAGTCACCAGGTGATGTGATGGTTCACTTTTACGCTTCTTTCTTGAATATCTTTTTCCAAAAACGACATAATATTAATTTACTTCATGGAAACGTGGCGGGGGTGGGGGCGGAGCTTATTGAATACATTCCTCTCATTGGAAAAACGCAAAATAAAGAAATCACTCACAATTGTTGTTAATATTTTTCAGTTTTCGCTATGAGACTCTGTTCATTGTGAAGAGAAACCAACAGATGGGTGAGAGGAAGCAGGATCACCAGTCATTAGGATTCCCCCTCCGGGGAACATGAACGCCTCCATCCCATAGTCTCCTGATCTCTTCTTGCCTCGGGGCTGCAGCTCTTCCTGCCCAGGATTCCTTCATTGTGGACCTCTTTGTGTTTCCCGCTCTGATTTCTTTATCCTGCGCCTTCATCACTGTTGCACCAGAAACTCAAGAGGATTTGTATTAATGCATAAAAGAGATATTCCCTGAAAACACATGTCGGGGTGATACAATATGCATGCAGTTGTGAGGATGCATCATGTCTGCGAGAAGCCGCGCTGCAAATATTATGTTAAGAGTTCCTGAATCAGTCATGAATCAGTCATGACGGATCCATAGCTTTGCATTTCACATGCAGATTGAAGGAGGAGAGCTCCACTTTTAATTGGACCGACCTTCTCTCTCCAGCCGGGTCAAGGAGAGGAGCCCATCTGGTGCAAAGGAGCTGGGAATGTTTGAAGTGCTCATGAAGAGACACGAGTCCAACGGGAAGCTGAGCGTTCCTGAGGAACGTCGAGCTCACCGGCGGTGGAGGAGGAGGAGGAGGAAGAACGCGTTTAGTCCGGTCAGAACCTCTCAGCCTGCGGATGATGTCATCGTGCATTTGTGTTCTACAGAAGAAGAAAAAAACTGTTTTGCATAAAACTGTTTTGCATAATGGGTTGAGGCTCCGAAACTTCTTTCTTTTTAATGGATCGTGGCCACGTTTCTATTACTAATCCTGCTTTAATTTATTATATCATATCCACTGGTGCTGGTATTATTAGTAGTGCTACTACTATTACTAATTAAATATTATCTATTGCACGTCTGTCCATCATGGGAGAGGGAACCTCCTCTGTTAATAATAATAATAATATTATTAATTATTATTATTATTATTGCACATATGTCCATCATAATAGAGGGTTCCTCCTCTGTTAATTATAATAATAATAATAATTATATTAATTATTATTCTCATTGCACATATGTCCATCATGATAGAGGGTTCCTCCTCTGTTAATTATAATAATAATAATAATATTAATAATATGTATTATTATTATTGCACGTCCGTCCATCATGGGAGAGGGATCCTCCCCTGTTAATATTAATAATAATTATAATAATAATTAT
>CM042229.1:3814511-3852011 GCA_023566465.1 Cottus gobio | reverse complement strand
TTAATGGAGCCATGAATACATAACTCTCTGTTGTATGATATCATACTCACTGTTGAATTCACGGTGACATTCACATATTTCCTGTGCAAAGAATCAGGACACCATCACAAAGAGTATATGAGGAGATTATAGGAGCTTTCTAAACAATTCATAAGCTCACAGTTATGCTGTGTTTCACGTGTTCATGAGCAGGTTTTACTTTTAATAATTAAGATGCCGATTACAAGCGTTTTATGGGTGAATGATAAGCAAGCTATCGTTCATTCATGGATGTATTTATAGGCAGGTAAGAATCCTGTGCTTTATTATTAGTACATATATTTATGACCCGAGTTTATTATTACTACCTATATTTATATCACAGGTTTATTATTAGTACCTACCGGCTCACAAAGGCTCTGAGGTCCATGTTCTGTGCCAACGTATCCTCATACAAACCAACTTATTTGTTTGGTAGAAGAAGAAGAAGAAGAAGAAGAAGAAGAAGTAGAAAAAGAAGAAAAAGAAGAAGAAGAAGAAGAAGAAGAAAAAGAAGAAGAAAAAGAAGAAGTAGAAAAAGAAGAAGAAGAAGAAGAAGAAAAAGAAGAAGAAAAAGAAGAAGTAGAAGAAGAAGAAGAAGATGTAGAAGAAGAAGAAGAAGAAGTAGAGTGAGAAGAAGAAGTAGAAGTAGAAAAAGAAGTAGAAAAAGAAGTAGAAAAAGAAGTAGAAAAAGAAGAAGAAGAAGAAGAAAAAGAAGAAGTAGAAAAAGAAGAAGAAGAAGAAAAAGAAGAAGAAAAAGAAGAAGTAGAAGAAGAAGATGTAGAAGAAGAAGAAGTAGAGTGAGAAGAAGAAAAAGAAGAAGAAGAAGAAGAAGAAGAAGAAGAAGAAGAAGAAGAAGAAGAAGAAGAAGAAGTCGCTGCTCCAAACTGCATATTTAACCCACAAACTAACGTTACAAAACATCCTAACTGACAGACATCTTGGATTCAGCTGAATCTTCTCGTTCTCGGTTCCCATCCCGTCGTCTTCAAGTCTTTACTGCCGACAATTCACCCACATTTGGTGATATTTTCACCAACATTTCACCCAGTGGAACGCAGTCGATCTGTAGCACGGAGGCACAACAAGCTGCATGATGCTGTGGCTACAGAGCCCATTTATTAATGAGGATCATTCATATAAAATCATATTGTGTGATCTATTCATGCTAGTGGCCGCAGCCGAGGAACCCGCTGTAGTTTTTTAGATGTGTCCAGCCGTTCAATACGTTGTGTCCAAATTAATCTTTACAATATCTAAAAAAACAGACAAATGTCTATTTGGAAAATTTACAAATCAGATTATAGTAAACTAATAAAGTATAAATTGAGGCCCAGATATATTTAGTGGGGAGACAAAAGGATAACATCACGTTTAAACGGCATACATGGATACATAATTAGACTATACACCACAAAGATAATCGGCCGAGCGGATTCTTTCATCCTTCGGCTAAAAATAGCAGCAGCAGCTGCACAAACTGTTCTCATCTGGCGAGTTGCATAAGCTTTGTTATGAAATCAGACTTTGAGCACGTCTCAGAGAGCGGGAACGAGCTAATAATGGCCGCTTCCCGCCTCTTCTTTGTTGTGGTTGCTTCGGCCTCTGCGTGGAAATCAGTGGACTTGAAGGGCAATACAAAGTTGCAAAGAGCGAACCTCGACGGCAACCCCATTCTCCACTGTTTTTTTTAACAAGTTCAACAATGTGTTTCATTGTTGCGCTCTTCTTCTTCTTCTTCTTCTTCTTCTTCTTCTTCTTCTTCTTCTTCTTCTTCTTCTTCTTCTTCTTCTTCTTCTTCTTCTTCTTCTTCTTCTTCTCTGTCCCTCTCCTCCAGCAGCTGGCCGACCGGCAGCATCGAGCCTTTTCTCCTAATTGCCCCTCCCCTCGCCGGCCCGGCATCTGAAGAAGAAGAAGAAGAAGAAGAAGACAATGTGTGTAGCTGCTGTTCAGCTTGCATCTATATTTGAAGGCACACACAAGGTGCGGACTCGGCCTGGAGCTTGTTACCGGCCCGCGGCTGCATAATGCATGAGGAGGAGCCGCCTCGCTGCAGCGGCTAAATAAAAGATCTGCCGGCGGTGGATGGCGGGACGGAGGCACCGGCCACCTGTGTGTGAACGCAGGTGTGTGTGTGTGTGTGTGTGTGTGTGTGTGTGTGTGTGTTGCCGACCCCTGAGCCCCGATCGATACGGGTGTGTATGACACACGCAGAGGTGCATCGAGGCCGAGGTGATGCCGGCCGATCTGTCCGTTAAAGCTCCTGTTGGGTCTCTGTGCGCCGTCCCACTCAGGTCCAGGATCAGCCCCTCTTCCTCCTCCTCCTCCTCCTCTTCCTCACATCTTCCCATTGGCTTCAGAGAAGTAACATTTTCATTCAAATAAACAGCTCTTTGCACAATAAACAAAACAAAAATCACGCAGGAGGAAAGTTTAGCTGCTGAAGTCAGAAATGATGCCGGTGGTGTTTCCCCGGCACTCGGGTATTTATGTAAGCATAAATATAAGCAGTAATATCACTCTCCTGAATTCTGCAAAGCCTAAAGTGTAACTTCACCTCAACATAACCTTCAGGGAAGCTCAGACATACATTTCTTATACGTATTACTTACTTATTGTCTTATTTTCAATTGTTCCTGCTGATGATTTGTTTACTTGTTTAAGTGAGTAAGGGTTAAATAATGCAAAAATGATGGGAACAATTCTTCTTCTTCTTCTTCTTCTTCTTCTTCTTCTTCTTCTCCTCACCACATTATTAATTTTTTGTCAAGAACGGCACAAAACCATTCTCTCCCTCTCTTTGTATCTCAGGTTTTCTCTCCTCATGAAGACCTGATGAGGACCTGATGAGGACCTGATGAGGACCTCATCAGGTCCTCATCAGGTCCTCATGAGCGATGCACGCCAGCTGGCTGCTGCTGCACTTCTGAATGGGAGCTGTGGGAAGCGAGGATGGAGGGCAGGTCAGAAGGGAAGGATCCAGCTGGGGGGCTGGTGGGATGCTGAGGCAGGCGGAGAGGAGAGACGGCACGTGGAGGCGCGTGGAGGCGCGGCGGCGTGGGAGGAGGCCTGACGCCTGGATGCAGAGGAGGAGGAGGAGGAGGAGGCGTGCGAGTTGATCCCTCTAAAAGCCTCGGCTCTCTCAGCGAGCTCAAATTATTACAAGCGTGCGAGGAACAAGGGCTCCGCTTCGGGGGCGAGCCACCCAGGAGAGCGCCTCGCCTCGGGGCGATTTCCAGAAGAAAGTAACGCGGGAGGAAAATAATAGGAGGTGGGAGGACGAGGAGGGGAGAAGGGGGGAGGAGGGGGAGGAGGGGGGGAGTGCTGGGTCGAGGGGTTTCGGGGCCGTTGTTGAGAAAAGTTAAGGGGATTCGTTATGTTCTCCTGCTTCTCGCCCTCCTTCTCCGAGGCCTTTCATGCTGCTCTGCTCTCCACTCCTTTTCCTCCGTTCTCTCCATCACGTTCTTTTTTTTCTGACAAGGCCATCTGGTAACAAAGCTCTTTAGGCTTTAGGATCCGCTCGGCCCGGCCGAGGCTCCCTCCCTTCCTCCTCTGGGCTTTTCATTCACCACCTCCACCTCTCCCCCCGCTGCCTCCGTCTATCTCTCCATCATTGATCAGCTTCACAGGCCGGCCGGGTTTCTGTCTCTCTCTTTGATCTCTGCGTCTTTTCTGTAAACTGTCACTTTGTTTTGATTGGTACTTTATTAATAAGCGTTAAAGACGTGAACTAAAATGCTGAAAAACGTTGTGCGTGAATAGAGTTTCAATCATTCTTCCATATTGAACCATTGGAAGAACGTATTTAATAAGTACAGTCAAAACTGCGTCACTCGCGATATTAATCCCACTTTTCCCCGGTTTTCTGCGCTCGTCTGCTCCGGTTGAACTTTCTTTGAGTTTATTTGGGTTTTTTGAGCAGCAGACTATAAGACTACTAAGATTACTGCACGGCGCCGTGCACGTGGATCCGGGTTGACCCACAGGATGAACTACAGATGCTGAACTCATATGATATCTTAGGAAAAGGTCCAGCAACACGTGTCAGTCCATGTCAGTCGAGTGCACGTTCCATTAATATGTTTTATTACTTTGCATTTGTTAATTCATCGGTTTAATTTGGTTGCTGCCTCATATTTGATTAATTGCGTGAATAATGCAATAATAATATCAATGAAGGTATTTTCAATGCCTCCATGTATGAGGCCAATCGTGAAGACTGAGCATTATGTGATTGTTGAACGTTATTATAATGCTCTAAAGAGTCCCTTGATTAAAAACCAGTGATTTTCTCCAAATGAGCCACACATGTTCCAGACGATCCAGTTCTTCCCATTGAGGTCTTGAGAAAACTACTTCTTAATGTAAAAAACAATAGAGGATCACTTCACTGAACTGTTGCATCAAAGCTGGAAGCGCCTATTGTCTCCAACAGTATTGTGTAGCATTAAAGATTTCCCTTCATCAGAACGAATGTCCCCAGCACAAATAAGGAAAAAAGGCCTAAAGATCAAGAGTACGCAACCACAAACGCTCCTTCGTGAGCTGCTTCTCTCATTACCCCATAAAAATATAAATGCTGCATAGCTTCACAAAGAGGAGAATACATGTGTTCCTCCTCAGGTTGGATGTTGCTGCGATGAAGAATCCCAGAGATTTACATTACATTTCATTTATCTGAGGCTTTTATCCAAAGCAACTTACATGATATACAGTAGACACAACAACGGTGAGCAATGAGGGTTAAGTGTCTTGCTCAAGGACACAACGACGTGGACTACCGGAGCCTGGGATCAAACCACCGACCCTCTGATTGAAAGACAGACCTGCTAACCACTGAGCCACAGTCGCCCCAGGAGAACAAGAGGAGTGACTGTGAAAAAGAAGGAGCATCAAATGTGTTTTAGCATCCAAGAGGGAACATGTTGCCTCGTGTAGTCCCCGAACTTTATTAAAGAACAATAGTTCATCTCTGGTGATTCAAATTCCCTGCAACTAAACCACAAAACCACTTATGTGGCTTCTCTCTCTCGCTCTCTCTCGCTAAATTCCTCCTTCAGTTTTCCATCCTGCACATCTCTCCCAAACCCCCCCCCCCACACCTCCCCCGACCCTGCTCCTCGTAGTCCCGGCCTGTAAACCCGGCCTAACCCTGAACTTACCCCAAACTTCCCCCCGAAGAAGTGACAACCTGCTGGAGCGCCTCGCTCCGTAAAAACCTTCCTCGATCCGAAGAGATAAAACTCACGGAGGACGGGAACACGCTCGCTTACCGCTCTCACCCACACCCTCTCTCTCTCTCTCTCTCTCTCTCTCTCTCTCCCTCTCTCTCCCTCCCTCTCTCTCTCTCTCTTAGTGGTGCGAGGCCCACGGGCCACGGCGCTCCGTGACTGAAATGCGTTCTGACATGTCAAACGGCGAGGCGGCGAGGCGCTGCCCGTGGCAACCAGGAGGAACATGCTAATAGCGAGGTGCATTAGTGCACTCACTGCCGGGCCGCTAATCAGAGAGGACGTACGCCCCGTTACGACTCTCTGGCAGCGAGAGTGGCTCCTCCATCACTCTCACCCTCCTCCATCACCAGCTACGACACACACACACACACACACACACACACACACACACACACACACCTTCAGCGTCTACACCTTTAAGCCTCCTCCACTGAAAGCTGTTAGTGTGTCTTTATGTGTTTTTCTGACACGTCATTGCTTTATAAAGTTGCCGTTGCTCAACTACTGCGAGCAAAAAATTGCGTTTTATTCGTCCTCAAGACGCGGAGCAACGTTAGCGTTCAGTAAGAAATGTGTACCAGATGAACGGATGAATTTTAGTCCAAATAAAAGTCTTCTTCCAGCTCAGGTTTGGTCTCCACCAACCCGCTGCAAGCTGTCATTAACTGGTGGGCGGAGCTAATGGAGCTGGTTTTGTAACGTTGAGGGAGTACTTCAACATCAAAATGACCATTTGTATATTAATTACCTTGATTCACTTCTCTTTTCTGCCTCCCGGAGCGGAGCATCAAAGAGCCGACATCATGAATAGTACATGTGTGTTTAACATCAGCAAAACTATATCAAAGCATCTGTTAACACACGTCTTCTCCACTCATATCTCACTACTTTCCAAACACTAAAACTACACAACTACATAAAAACACGTCGGACTCGTATAGAAAATGATCTCAACTTGTGGATTTCTTAAAAGATCGGCTCCTAAAAATGAGCCGGAGAAACCCGACTCTGAAATCGTCTTTTAAGTCGACATATTTTTGCATCAAGAGCCGAAGCACTCCATTCCATTAGATGACCATCATGAATATGCTAGCACATATTATGCTAATAAAAGCTATTAATATTAAATACACTATAATATACATATCCTTCATACTTAATGTTGCCTCCCTGCCTGGCCGTGCACAGTTTGCTGTCTGATACAGAATCCTAAAACACAGGAAGTCCACGTGGTCGCCATGACGTCATCCACACCATGACGACCCACGAGAGCAGCGCTGGTTTTGTCCGTTCAGTGAAGAGGATCGAGATATACGTCTCATTATAATAATGAAAACACAACGATTCATATTGTCTAATTACAACATACTACACAATTACTACTTTAACACATCAAGCATATACTTCTATACAACCAGAGGAGTCGCCCCCTGGTGGTCAGTAGAGATAATGCAGCTTTAACACCTGAAGTATAGACTTCTATACAACCAGATGAGTCGTCCCCTGGTGGTCAGGAGAGAGAATGCAGCTTTAACACATGAAGCACAGACTTCTATACAACCAAAGGAGTCGCCAACTGATGGTCCGTAGAGAGAATGCAGCTTTAACACATGAAGCATAGGCTTCTATACAACCAGAGGAGTCGCCCCCTCATGGACATTAGAGAGAATTCAGCTTTCAGATTGGCATGAGGTGGGGAAAAGGGGGGGAAAGAGACAAGGAAAACAAAGCAGAGAAGGGCTAAAAGGGAAGGAGGTGCAGTAATAAGGAGGAGGAAACAGCAGATTCAGAGCAGATGGAGGTGGAGAAAAGGTATCAGGGAAAGAGGGGGAGAAGGAGGACTGAAAGTAGGAGCACATAGCGGAGGAAAGGAAGGAGAGGAGATTGATCCGGAGGATGTAAATCCTCACTGCTGTGCTCCTTTGTCCTTCTTTTGAGGCGTAAATAATAGATTGATGAGTCCTGATGAGAACATTAACGCTGGAGATGATCTTAACGATCGGACCGACTAGCGCCGCAATCACCCGATCGAATCACACCAAACAGAAAGATGTGGAACCCTATTGATTCCAAATAAAATGCCCGGCTCTGATTCCTGAGGAAGGGGGTCGATCATTGGACTCCCGTTTCTATAAAGTTTTCATTTCATTGGAGGCATTTGTTTGGTCCGCCGCTGGAGATTAAGACCTGTTGAAGAAAGCCCAAAGACTGTTGGCTCGCCATTAAACTTTAATCCGCCTCGCTCTGCGTTAATAATATTCTTTCTCCCATCTTTTTTAATGAAATTCTTTTTTTTTTTTTTACAATTCCCTAAGCAGGACTGAATGGATGGTGGAGAAGAGGCTATGCCTTTCTCGTGGAGCAAAAAGGTTTCAATTGGGGCACTTTGATAGCTCTTAATAATATCCCTATGGTTGATGGATGAAATCAAATAGAATGATGAGTCTTTGATTTACGTCCTGAACATCAAACCCACGCGTGTGTCTAACGGAGCTGAAGGAGTCCGTTTGACTCGTTCCTTTGGTAGAAAATAATATCCTCCGCCCGATCCAGGAGCTTTTGAATTAGCGTGATCACAAAGATTTCATCCAGCTCCACTTGCTGGATGAATGACGGGGGAGTTTGGGAGGGAAAGGAGTCCGAGGCTACGCTGATTATGATCACACAACCTGAAATCATTCACGTTCACTGGAATTCATTGTAACTTTTGTAATAACTCTTATTTGTTGCTTTGGACATTATTTCTATTGGTGGACTTCAATCAGGCGACAACCTTCAGTTCTGGAAAGTGAAGCTGATTCGTGTTTTAAAACTGCGTTCTCCATAATGTCTATTAGGGGGCGGCCCCCCTGGTTGTATAGAAGTCTATGCTTCATGTGTTAAAGCTGCATTATCTCTCCTGACCACCAGGGGATGACTCCTCTGGTTGTATAGAAGTCTATGCTTCATGTGTTAAAGCTGCATTATCTCTACTGACCACCAGGGGGAGACTCCTCTGGTTGTTTAGAAGTCTATGCTTCATGTGTTAAAGCTGCATTCTCTCTACTGACCACCACGGGGCGACTCCTCTGGTTGTATAGAAGTCTATACTTCAGGTGTTAAAGCTGCATTCTCTCTCCTGACCACCAGGGGGTGACTCCTCTGGTTGTATAGAAGTCTATACTTCAGGTGTTAAAGCTGCATTATCTCTACTGACCACCAGGGGGTGATTCCTCTGGTTGTATAGAAGTCTATGCTTCAATGGTTAAAGCTGCATTCTCTCTCCTGCATACCAGCTTTTCAAAATAAACCTCCGTCTTCACAGGTTTCTGGAAAAGATCGTGAAATACTTGGGTTATGATCATAAATACAGAAGTTACCTTGTAATAAATCATCTCATCTCCACGGTGCATTCAGGGACCCGCCCACTGTGGGTTTTACTGCTTTCTACTTTGTTCACGACGATCTGGATTTCATGAGAATTGCTTGAACGACAGCACATTCCTCAGTGATACGTCCTTCTGCTTCTTCTCTTTGTCCTCCTCCTCTTCCTCCAGCCGATCATCACCTCCCTCCTCTCCCTCATTCTCCCTCCATCACTCCACTCTTCATCCATCTTCCTCTCCGCCGGCCTCGCCGCACACTCGGCCGCATGAGGACCGAGGCGGCACACGAACAGAGAGCGAACAGAATTTAAATTCATTGAGGGATTCTTAGGCTGCGAGGCTTGTACGGTAATTCTGTTAACAAAAGGTATCCTTAGATGGAATTAAATATTTATCCGTTCTATGAATAACAATTGGCGAGGGAACGGAGAGGCAGTGTTTACTTTTTCGGGGTTGGTGGGGAGGAGGACTGATTCTGTTCTGCATCCCGCCTCAGTGAGCTGATTACAGAAGGGGGGGGGGATGGGGGGAGGTCCAGCCCTAATCCTCACCCGGAAGGAAGCGGAGCTGCTCGGGACCCAGCAAGGACCCAGCAGGGACTCTGCTCCAGGTTCAGGCTCCTGCTGCTTGTTTGTGAGCCGGGGCTGTGGGGGATCTGACCCCGCTCCGCTCCTTGTAATGGCCTCGGTTTGATCCACATGTGGACTCCCGTGGAGGGGGGGTCATGTGGAGAGAGGAGGCCTCCGTGGTCCACGGGTTGACATTTATTTGTACGTTTTTTTTCGGCAGGTCTTCTCGTCTGCAAGACAGACTTGTCACAGTGAGGAAATAAAAAAACTAAAATCAAACACTTCATCTTCAAGGTTTGAGATCTTCACACTCAGGTTTACGCTTTCTGACTCCAGATCAGTTTCTCTTGTGATAATTAAAGTTTTATTTTATCCAATGGGAATGATAACGTTGTCCCGCCCTAATGACTGTGAGGGAAATGTCAATCAATCTCAGTCTGTACACATGAAGCGAGGACATCTGCGGTAATTCAGAGGTGGTAAAACATCCTTCACTTTTTTAAAGTTCTGATATCTTCATGAATCTAAAATATCATGTTTACACCCGGAATGCAAGTCACAGTTTTCGACTTTAATCTTCATAATTGCAGGCAGGTCCATCTATTGGTTTCATACGCAGACTCAAAATCACGAGGCCGCTGATCGACACCATGTGGTTTTATGGATGTGGTCTTGTGGCCTAAACCCAACTTTATGTCTCGTTTAAGCCCAACACGAGTGGTTTTAAACGTAACGTTAAAAAGTTTTAATAAATTCCTCGGACCGACACGAAACACACCAAACCAACTGCGTCGCTCGTGACTTCTTCACAAACCTATCTGTGATGATTGAGCTCTAAATCTGACGCATAAAGGATCTTTGAACCGTTTCTTTGTGCATCATCTAAACGCTGCAACACATGAACCTCACGTGATCACGTGATCACGTGATCTCAGACATACTTGGTGGTTTGAGCTGCAGCTTCACCACCAGGTGACTCTGACCTCATGCCGGGTGAGGAGGCTTCTCCGATATAGATCTTTTCTTTAATTACCAGCGGCCGGCCGGCTCCCTGCTTCACTGAGTGGAGCTGGCAGAGGCTGGGAACACTGGTTAAGCAAATTGGTATTTAACTGGAAACTTGCTGGCCTCCGAGCGCTGCATTATTCATCACCTAGACAAGAAAGTAGCGCTTCATACATCCCTTCAGCAGCAGCAGCAGCCTCTGGAGCTGAGAGAGGGAGAGAGAGAGGGATGGAGGGAGAGAGAGAGGGATGGAGAGGGAGAGAGAGTGAAGGCGGACAGATATATAGGGCAGAGAAATAAAGCAACTCAGTCCACAAGGAGCGAATCCCCGAACACGAGCCCCGACCATCCACAAACACACACACACACATACACACACACACACACACACCACCAATTATTGGTTTCTGTCAGTGTGTTTCTGTCAGTGTGTTGCATTCTGAAGGGACTTCTGAGAGATGAGTTTGCTTTTTAATCAAAGTGGCCCAGAAGCCCAATTGTGAGTTTCTTCATCCACCCTACTTAGCAAATTGTATCTATTTATTATTTTCCCAGTGTATTGGTGTGCGGCGTTTTATGCTAAAAAGGCAGAAGTCCGGCGGCTCTCTGGAGTGGCGAGGAAGGATTAAAACAAGCGGCAATCAGAGCGGAGGAAGAAAACAATTTAAAATGTGTTTCTGTGCAGAAGCAGGATGTGTGTGCTTGAAGTCATCGATTTATTTCTCACATTATGCCGTGTAAGCAACATTCTCCTCACCGGCTTATATAATCAGTTGATTATGCACATAAGTTATACTGTATACCTGCAGCGTGCAGCTGTCAATGATGATGGGAAATGCATGTTGACCAGGTGGAGGATCTTTAATCTCATATATGTATTTATTTACATAATTATTTCCAGTTTATGATGGTTCCCTGCAGGCTGGTCCTTACCTCCATCGTGTGGATGATGCAACACCAGATGAGAAAACAATCTGTAGTTATTGTTTACGGTGATGCAACGTGCCGCAGCCATCCGGGCCTTGCAGCCAGCAGCAACAGAACTCTCCTCTCCGCCATCAATACATTTAATTTCATTAAAATTGTACCGTAACTAAACGCTGAAGTTTAGCCGGTGTCCGTCCGAGAACCGGGGCTTCATGTCGGAGCCGTTTCGGGCATCCTGTCAGCTGGAGATGCATTATTGATGAGACATGATTAGAGGAGCCGTACAGTGCGTCTCTTTGAACATATTTCTCTGAATTAAGTGGAAGTTCGTATTTATGTCTTGTTTCTTCCAGTTGCTTTTCCAACAGCAGGTTGGATCGCTCCACAGGCCTTCAATTTTATTTATTTGTACATATTTATATTAAATATGGCTTGTTTTAGTGAAGACAACTCTGACAAAGATGAGCATCATCATCATCACCTGCAGAACTGAACAGCCCCCTATGAGGTCATATATTTCTCCCGCCAAGATGCAGGTGTTTCCGGTGTGACGGTGGTTCCGCAGGCTGCGGGCCGCGTGCCGCTCCTGCGGGGCTCCGTCCTTAACTCCCTCCGCCGGTTCTGATGTGGTGATCGATGCGGTGATGATCAGCATCCACCGGCGGCTGAAGGGATGATTTATAAATAATTCTGGTGAGTGTGCAAGTGCGCGCGCGTGGCGTGCGTGTCCACGTGTGCGCGAGAGGGAGAATTAGAGGAAACATTTCGCTGTCCAGCAGTCCAAGGTGCTGAATATTGAAGGATTTTAATGTTTGAGATGAATAAATATTGATGAGTAAATAGTCAATGCATTACCATGGAAATCACGACGCCCAAAAATATAAAAATGAATAACATTAATGGTATTTTATTATTATTATTATTATTGTTTTTATTATTATGAGTATTAGTGTTATTATTATTATTGTTCGATTTGTGTTTTTCTCTTATTTAAGATATAAATGAAAGATGTTTCTTCAAATGAACTTTATTTAGATGTTTGAATATAACAGACAAACCCTGTAATGTGTAAACACGTATTTACCACATGTTCCTATTTTCGATTTCATTTTGATTTATTTGTACTTTAAATCCGGTGTATATTTATATTTTATCTGAATTCATTCTTTCTAGTTCCGTCAGTGTTTCCTGGTATCAGAAGAGAGGCAAAAATATAATTACAAATAATAATAAATAACCCAGCAGGCCTCCTGCAATCCTTCAGTTCTCGACGTTTCTCCTTGTTTGGTGTTCACACGCGTGTTTTTTTTCTGTTTTGTAAAATGTATATCAAAGACTATAAAGACGATGCACGCGTGCATTCGCCTGCGCGCGCACACGCAGCACATCGAGGCCCTCTCTTCCTCTGTCTCTCTCGCGCGCATGAAATAAAGATGCTCCTCTGATTCTCTCAGAATATGATTCATGTTCACTTCCCGCCGCAGATACACTGTCGCTATAAACTGAGTGTAAACGCCAGATGAATATTTAAATGGCGGCCGCGCGCTACATTATTGATATGGATTGAAAATCTCCTATTTAACGTGAAGCGTGACAGAAACGAGCCGGAGAGCAGAACAACGGGCCGGAAGTGACCAAATAACAAGAGTTCAAGTTGAATGTTTTATTGAACGCCAGATCAGTGACGACAACAGCAGCTCCAATGTATCAATACATAACCAATACATGATTTACAATGTATCTATTTCCCCTTTTCATCCCAATTATTATTTGTGTTATTTATTTATTCGATCATGGACCATGGGGAGAGCTTATAGGGCTCTACTTCTTCTTCTTCTTCTTCTTCTTCTTCTTCTTCTTCTTCTTCTTCTTCTTCTTCTTCTTCTTCTTCTTCTTCTTCTTCTTCTTCTTCTTCTTCTTCTTCTTCTTCTTCTTCCTGCAGACTAAAGAAGGGTTTCCCTATAAATCTGGGATTCCTGTTGTGTAAATATTGATACTGCTGCTACGGTATTGTTATGGTTTTCATAATTCATGCCAAAAATGCATTTTTCATTGCATTTCTGAATTCATCAGAGGACGCTTTAACGGTTTTGTGTAGCCCGTATGATAAAATACTAATAATATGAATTATTACATACATATGTAATGATAATAAGAATACTCCAATGAATAAATATAATATATACATTGCCCCCTATTTATATATTTGTATTAAATGTCCTGGACTGATTCTTTATTTAACTGCATCGTGTCGCCGTGGTGCTCGTGCCGCTGGATGACGTCATCCTCCCTCCGCCCATTAAGCCTCGTTACTCAGCTGTTTGATCAGCCCGCCCGCCCCGGTGCTCATTAGGCCTGATTAGTTATACAATGTTCCTAATTACGGCCGCCATGTTTTAATTACCGCCTCATATGCATCACGTCGTCAGCCACACACACACACACACACACACACACACACACACGCTTCAGCATCCAAATCCTTCCTCAGAAGATATTTAGGGTTTGTTTTGGAACTATTTCCTGGTTTTCTGTAGTGCTCTGGAGCAAGTATCTCAATGGTTTGACCTTTGACCTCCCACAGGAGGAGGAGGGTTATTATATTTCTGTTTTATTTGAAGCATATCGTCCAGCTCTGATCGGCTTTCAGCTGATACACAATGACATGCTCCAACGGGGAGGAGGCTTCCCATCATGCTCTGTTAGTGTGTGTGTGTGTGTGTGTCTGTGTGTGTGTGTGTGTGTGTGTGTGTGTGTGTGTGTGTGTGTGTGTGTGTTGAATCCCCCAAAAATGAACCCCTCCATCAATCGGCTGAAACGCAGGATTTATCCACGAACTTCCCTGATAAATATTGCATCAACAGAATTGAACACTTCCACTGCGTGTCTGCAGCTTGTGTGTGTGAATGTGTGTGTGTGTGTGTCTGTGTGTGTTTGTGTGTGTCTGTGTGAGAGAGAGCTTGGTTTTTATCTCCATAACGGAGCACTAACGGGGGTCGATACCCCTCAAGATACAATAAATAATAACTGGACAAAAAATAAAACACAAATTAGACCTCCACTTCCCCCCACCACCACCCAACACACACACACACACACACACACACACACATACTTTTTCTTAATCCCCAACACACACACACACACCACACCCTCCCCTCAGTCTGGTCTCGTTCCAGCCACGCTGTCAATTTTTAGCCGGCTGCCCCATGCACCACTGCAACAGAACTTTGTGTGTGTGTGTGTGTGTGTGTGTGTGTGTGTGTGTGTGTGGCGGTGTAGGGGGGGGGGGGGGGTTATGTTTGCATTAGTGTGTGTGTGTTTGTTTGAGAGAGAGAAAGCCATAGTAATGTAACAGAGGGCTGATTCTCCAAGGCCCCGGCGCTGCACTCAAGACTCGGAGCTTCATTAAAATTTCATCGCCGCAGCGCTCGGCCAAGGTCTATTTATGAAAATGCGCTTCCTTCGCTTCATGGAAAACACAAGCCGGAGAGTAATCTGAGAGAGAGGGAGAGAGAGAGAGAAAGAGAGAGAGAGAGAGAGAGAGAGGGGGGAATTAACAGCAGCGAGCAGCTTATTCCTATAGATTCTGATCCCTTCTGGGCTTGTGTGCTATCACTAAGCAGCGCCAGGCGATCCAAAAACCTGCAGAGACCACTTTCCAGCTGACTTAATGTTTCTTTCTTCCTTTCGGTGCTGAATGAGACTGAATCGCATGTTTTCGAACCACAACCAGGGACAAGGAAAGAGTCCGGGGTGTTGCGTCGAGGCCCGTTTCCTGAAGCTCTCTGTTATTGCTGTATCCGTACGTCCGGAGGTTCTAAGTAGACGCTTCAGACGCCGCCGAGGGAATTCTTCATGCAGAGAAATGTGTTCATTTATTACGAACATGCTTTAACGGGACAGGGATGACGTGGTTCTGAATCCAACAGGAAGTTAGCATCACTGGTTCTCCACAAACGCTTCCTTTGGATTTTGGATTAAAATAATCTCACCGTCAAACAAACATTCATCAAGATAATCTTCACACATGAAGATGTTTGAAGTGTAAAGTAAGAAGCTACACGAGGTCACATGACTTCTCGTCTCCTCCACTAAGCTGAAGGAGGACTAGTGTCCTAGTGAGGACTAGTGTCCTTGTGAGGACTAGTGTACTAGTGAGGACTAGTGAGGACTAGTGTCCTAGTGAGGACTAGTGTGCTAGTGAGGACTTGTGTCCTAGTGAGGACTAGTGTCCTTGTGAGGACTAGTGTCCTAGTGAGGACTAGTGTCCTAGTGAGGATTAGTGTCCTAGTGAGGACTTGTGTCCTAGTGAGGACTAGTGTCCTTGTGAGGACTAGTGTCCTAGTGAGGACTAGTGTCCTAGTGAGGATTAGTGTCCTAGTGAGGACTTGTGTCCTAGTGAGGACTAGTGTCCTTGTGAGGACTAGTGTCCTAGTGAGGACTAGTGTCCTTGTGAGGACTAGTGTCCTAGTGAGGACTAGTGTCCTTGAGAGGACTAGTGTCCTAGTGAGGACTAGTGTCCTTGAGAGGACTAGTGTCCTAGAGAATCATGTGGAGGAGGTCTCGATGGTTGGATTTGCTAAGCAAACAACTAACTCCTTGACGTCATGGTTTTTTATTTAAATCTCGGCAATCTTTAAATGCTTCTTTAAAATCTTTTTAATGGATTTTTACTATTTATTTTTTTTACTTTTATGTCGCCTCCCAGAGAAAACAAGTCACACAATCGTATCTAAAACCAGAGTGACAATCGACATCTTGAATCTCAATAAACTAGTAAATCAGTAAGAACTAGACGGGGCCTGTATGGTGCTCCCCTCACCTGTCTCAGGTGATCAGTGGGCGGGGCCAGACACCAGAGTCTGAGTGGTTTCTTTTAAAGATGGAGGCAGTTTAGGTCTTACTTTGTTGGACAAGACTCCCTTCAGCCTGTTTGTTCCATGAATTTGGTTTATTCAGCGCACAAGCTCGAGCCCGGTGTTTCCTCTGTGGACGGCGATGCTGACGGAGTGGACGTGGAGGTGCTGCATTGAGTCTGACAGTCGAGGTGGTTGCCTCGACTCGATTTATTTCACAGAGTTATCAGCCATCAGTCAACATTCAGCTTCAGTGGCGGTGCAGATTTTATTGGTTCTTGTGTTTCTCCAATCGGAGCTTTTACAGAAAGTGGGACAAACTCCTCATAAGACGGCCCCTTGAACTTTGACCCTCCTGCTTGTCCACAGAAGAACATCCTGGTATTTTTGATATGCTATGTTTCGAGACACACCGAATCTTTTTTCTGGCATATTAAATAGTAAATCGGGGGGCACGTGAGATTTTTGACTTTCCTTTGGCCTTGTTTTGTCACAGAAATAAACAATCCATGATCACAAAACCAATTGATTCCCTTTGGTTCGAACAGCACGCAGTTCTGGAAAGTCAACTTGGGTTTAGTTAACCAAACCTGAACCTGAAAATGTACACGATTTCAACAAAAATGGGGACAGTTGTCTTTGTTTCTTGTCAGAAACTAACCTTCCCTGAAAGGTTCAGTGTTTTCCTTCAAGTCGAACAATCATTTTGGGTTCCTGAGTTGCAACTGAAACTTGAGGCTGCACATCACGGCACTCCCCACTGGTAACCATCAGGACAGAAGCTGACTGAAGTTTGAGGATGAGAGGACATGGGTGTGTGTGTGTGCATGTTTGTGTGTGTGTGTGTGTGTGTGTGTGTGTGTGTGTGTGTGTGTGTGTGTGTGTGTGTGTGTGTGTGTGCAGCTGCACTCTGCTTCGCTCTTGTTTGGATCCGACGCATGAAAAACACAGCGGAGGAAAATGAGGCCTCCCGTTTCTTAATTATTTAAATCAAACAATTAACCACGGCCGTCCTGGGAAAAGCTCTTTCCTCCGCTCATCCACAACAAACAACAACAGCCAGTGTGCTGGAGTCTGCAGGAAGACGGTCACATGGAGAACACCAACCAATGGAAAGGGAACCACTGGCATTTTGTGTTGTTGTTGTAGTTTTAATTATTAAAGCAACTATTTTGGAGTGTGCAGGTGCTGTGCAGCGTGCACCTAAAAAAGAAATGCATATTACAGCAGCCTTTTGTTTTTAGTGCATTTTCTGTTGAAGAAGGTTTTGCCCTGTTAAATTTACAGAAATTAGGATTATTTAACATTCTCTTAGGATATTAAACATTTTCACTAAATTACAGCAATATTATGACTTTTTTTTTTGTTGTGTATAATTTGCATCCCATCACTTTGTCCCAGGAAGAGCTTGATACTCGGTTCACATTGATTACGCTGTGATTATGTATAATTTATAGGCTTCGGCACCACAATTAAACTTTGATGAAGCCATGTACGACATTCTTTGTTATAGACCAACATGCCAGCCGCTGTCTGCTGGGTAAAAAACATATATCTGTAAATATTGACAAATGCACAATACATAAAATGTTTCCTCCTCTGAACCTAAAATATGACGATGGTACATTTATAAACACAAAATTGAAATTGTAAGATGACATATATCAAATTGTTGTTAAATAATAATAAGTCAGACACTATGAATATATACAAATTATATTTTAAGAGTATGCCGCAATGCTTTTACTAGCAACTTATTATTATTTTGTATTCGTATTTTTATTATTTTAAGATTTAGGAAGCTTTAAGCCTTTTGTAGATTTATTTAATTTAATTTGTTTAACTTTTATTTTAAATTCACTTATTTTTTTGCATATATGTTCCATAATTTTATTATATTTGATTCAATAAATAATATAAGCTGTTTTACTACTATTACTGTTTTTGAATTGATTATTTTATTTCATTAAACATATTTATTGTCTTTCTTTGGTCTCAAATTGTTAAATTGTTAAACTGCTTTCTGTTGTTTTCACCGTTTACACCGTCAAGTACATGCATGTATGAAAGTTACTACAAATAAAGTTTGATTGATTGATTGTTTATTAGTTTAGTTTATTCTTTATTTGCTCTTATCATGTTTTTGTTTGGAGGGTCTGAAAAAGACTTTTCAGAGTATTATTTTTATAGTATTATTGAGTATTATATTTTGTTCTTTATTGAAAGGTTCAACATATCAAAATAAATACAAGGAGGCACATTATGTCCAATGCACAAGAAGATTTGTGCTTTATAAAAGTGTCAATATTCTGTATATCAAATATTAATATCCATGTATATTTGCAGAAATATCATCCAAACCACTGGAACAGCCCCGAACCTCTTCAGTTCCCCATAAATTGAAAACTCTTTATTCCTCCAGCCGTCAGAAGCAGAAAACAAAACTTTTGACAGAAGATGAAGTTATGAGCCGAGATGTTCTGCAGCTTCGGAGGCTCCGTGGATATCGGGTTGCTCCAGTGGGGATCGGGGCCGAGCTGCTGTTGTACGACAGAGAAAAGCAGCTTCTTAACAAACACACGCAGAAATCAATAGTATCATAACAGCCAATATGTATTATTCATTAATAACGAGTTTATGGGCCGAAACCACCTGCTGAGTCGAGGAGAGAGGAGACGAAACATAGTGATACTAATATGTTGATGTATAAATAATCTGATGGCTCTCTGGGTCAAACTGAAGTGAGTTGTCATCTATTTCCAGATGTTCTGGTGTTTTTCATAATAATAGTTTGTCAGGTTCTTCCAATGGGCCAGAACACTGTGAGTGACTCATATGTGTGCTTTTATTTTGTAGGTTTCAACTATTTCTGCTTTTATGGGATGTTTTATTTATTTACTTTACTCATAAAACCTTTTGTATCTTTAAAATAACTCCATAAATAAAAACAATGAGTATTAATAGATCTGTTTTCAAATCGTTTATGTCTTGGACTTTCAAAATAAAGCGTTATGAGCAGAGGAATAAATAAAGAAATGTGGGGGGTTCATGAACACAAGTAGACTGCATGTATCCCCCCCTGCTTTTGCACTGTAACAACTTATTTGCTGTTGTTCTCTTGAGAGCTGCAGCTTTGGATTCATGGATTCTTTGTGACATACATATAAATATTATGCTGAGAGTTAATCAATGAAATTGACACTGATGGAAAAAAACATAAATATCCAACACATGTATGTTACCACCCTGGTTGAGTATACATATATTTATATCTATATAGATATATCTATGTATATATATATATATATATAAGAGACTCATATTCGATTAATAGTGAACATAAGAGCAAGATGTATTACATTTTTATGATTTATTATGTCTAAGGGGGTTTTGTTTTCCTTCTGAAATGATGCTGCTGTTTCAGATGCTGATTGCAGAAGTTTTAACCTCAACATGTTTTCATTTTATTCGACTTTTCAGGCCAACAAATAAAATAAAAAAGATGAAGAGGTTCTAAAACACAATGTAGACCTTCATGTTGAAGGTTTACAGCCGCACTTGACTGACTGAATACACTGGTTTTGGTTTATAGTGCTTGAGGGGGCCCATGTACTCAGTATTTATACAATGTGTAAAGGTTTTTGTTCTTATGGAGAAAATAAAATTTGTTTAGTTGGTGTTCCCTTTACAAGTGGAGTAGGAGGCTCTCCTCCTTTCTGATTATTTTTTTATACATAACTGAAGTTATTTTTTGCTGCACATGTTTTCGGGATCTTTCTGGAGCCTTCAGGCTGCTGGAGCTCGCGGGCCTGGACCCCCTCACGCGATAGAGACAGAGTGGAGAGCAACGTTGATCAATATTGGAGTCACTCAAGTATCAAATCCTATTCATCACCGCCGGGAAGCAGCTTTCAGACGGACGGAGCTCCTCAGCTCCACGCGGCTCCAGTTTCACAGCAGCAGCTGCTGGCCGCGTGCTCCTACTCTTTCCACAGACGCACGAGCTCATGTTGCAGAGTCCATTAAATATATCTTTAAAAAGAAGAAACACCTCTGTCATGCAGAAAAAGTCGGATCGATGTATATGCACACTATTAAAATATATATTTTTTTTTTCAAATTTCCATTTGATCCCAAAATACCTTCTTTTTGCTTTTTGTTCATTTCTATTTATTTTATTTGTCAAAGAAAGGCTGTCAGAGGATGAAGTAAAACGTGCACGGTTTATTTCAGCTTCTGTCGCTTACACAGACACATTTAAAGCACACTTTCACAAATGAAATGTTGTTTTTCTTCTTCTTTTCTTCTCCAAAATAAATTAAGTTAAAATAAATATAAAGAAAATAAACAAAACATAAGTATAAATAAGGCCGACTATTTCCCTTCATCGAAATATCTACAAAGTGCGCTCCACAAAGGTGTCAGTGATAATAACAATAATAATAATATGCTAAATTATTCATTTTATGAGGACACAAAGAGGGGAGATCAACAACCTATGAGTAATAATAGTGTTAACATAATAATAATAATAAATACCAAATAGTGATAATTAAATAATAAATAATCATAATTTGATTGTCAAAGCATCCTTGCAGTGAACTTGAACATACAACATTTATACATCAGTGAGTTTTCTATTTCCGGTGGAACAAAACGAAAAACAATAAAAAAATAAATTAAAATAAACTATGAATTGATCCTACTCAACTTTTTTTTTTTTTTTTTGCGTGTGTGTTTTTAAATCATCATGAACGTGCCAACACTTGCATAATGAGGTAGCCACACAGCTATATACCGTGTGAATGTGTGTATTCGTGCGCGTGTGTGTGTGTGTTTGTGTGTGTGTGTTGCTCTTCTTATTGCAATGCATTCACTTGGGGAGGAAGTTATTTTCATATTTTCAGAGCCATAACGCGCAGAAAAAAAATCAACTTTTCAGGTTCAATCAATTAGTCCAAATTGCCCCTCCCTCTCTCAAAATAAATAAAAATATAAATAAACACAAACTACTGAAGTTCCCGAAAGAAACAAACACGCGGGAGAAAAGAGACAATACATTTCAAAGAGCTTTTCCACACACGGAGGTGCAACGTATTCACAAATATGTACAATGATAAATATAAAAAAAGCTATTCCGACTAAGGATTCCGTCATTATGCTTTTTTTTTTGTACAATAATTGTCATATGAATGGGTGAGAGGAGCGTTGATCCTCCTCTTTTTTTTCTGATGTGACCTCACGGACCTCTGCGGAGAAGCATCACGATGTGAGGGTCCAGGTCTGTGGAGGGTCTGGGTCTCTCTCCCGGTCTCCACTGTCAGAATGGTAATAATCATAATAATAATAATAATAATAATAATAATAATATTTTTTTTAAAAGGTACACCGTTGAATCCAGCTGGAGCTGCACGTGAAAAACAGTTCCTGGTTTTGTGAGTGGTCCAAACAAGTCCAGCACTAGAACACTGATGAACCTGAACGCGGCACGTAGTCCGTGACTCAGTCCGAGAACCAAGACCTTAGTCCGCCAGACACTCTGAGGCAGGAGACGTAACATGTGATGTGTTTGATGGGACTCTGGTTGAGGGACCAGGTCCGGGATCAACGGTGCGCCTCGTTTCTCTGACAGTGTGCAGCAGCAGCTCGTCTCTGTTTAGTCTTGCCCCCCCCCCCCCCCCCCCCCCCCCCGGTGGTCTTAGTGCGTCGCAGAAAACTTCATTCGTTTCTGCTTTTGCCTCTGATTGCAGAACCAGACCCGGACCACGTTCTTTTTCAGGTCCAGTTTCTCGGCGATCGCGGCGATCTTCTCCGACGAGGGCCGCGGCTGCACGGCGAAGTAGGCCTCCAGGGAGCGCTTCTCCGGGGCCGCGATGGACGTCCGTTTCCTCTTCTTGTCCCCGCCGTTGAAGATCTCCGGCTTGGACATCTTCTCCCTCTGCGCCCGCTCCGCCTCCTCCAGCCAGGCCTCCAGGATCGGCTTCAGGGCCACCATGTTGTTGTGCGACAGCGTCAGGGACTCGAACCTGCAGATGGTGCTCTGGCTCAGACACCCGACCCCGGGGATCTTGAGGTTGGCCAGCGCCGAGCCCACGTCCGCCTGCGTCACCCCGAGCTTGATCCGCCTCTGCTTGAACCTCTCGGCGAACGACTCCAGCTCCCGGGGGTCCGGCTCCGAGTCCAGACCGCCGCCCCCCAGCGAGCTGTGGGACAGCGCGTGCTGGTGCATGTTCATGGACTGCTGGTGGTGGTGGTGGTGGTGCTGCATGTGGTTGATGGCCGACATGTGGGCGGCGTGCGCGGTGTGCGAGGCCGAGGAGCAGACGTCCGAGCCGGACAGGCCTCCCAGGGAGATGCCCGGCGTGAGGTGGTCCAGCAGGTCGCCGTCCAGGCCCTGGGACGACTGGTGGTGCCCCGGGTGGTGGTGGGAGGTGAGCACGGACGGGTGGTGCAGGTGCGCGGAGGACGAGTTGGGGGTGCAGGCCATGCTGGTCATGGTGGTCATGGTGTGGTAGGTCGCGTCCGGTTTGAACGGGTGGCTCTTCTGGGCCACGATGTCCACCGCGGCCAGCGCCTCGGCTCTCTGCAGGAGGGTCTCATCGAAGCCCGCGAAGATGTTGCCCTGGAGCTGCAGGAGGAGCGGAGGGAGGCCGGTTAGTCCACACGTTAAACTACATGGCAATTATGAGCATCTTAAATATGGACTAATGGTCTAATGCAATTCAGAAATATGTGGAAAAAAAACTATTGAAGCACTTTTAATTAACTACAATTAATTATTTAATTCAAAATTAATCTGAGCAACGAAAAAAAAGACAATTGTGTTCACTGCAGATCATCAAAATGTTTATTCTGATTTATTTTAAAACTTTAAATATAACACAACTTTTTATTATTTTTACACCATTCTCTCACGTGGAAGCTGTTTGATATCTTAGAAATAAAGCAGCCTAATAAGAGTTATGTTTCTTCCATATTTAATACACAGACAGAAATTAAAATCATTTGCATGTGACTTCAAATTCGTTTTCTTTCGTCTCAGAAAACGAACTCTGATGAAACTCCATCTGCCAGACATCGTGGAAGGGATATTCATTTAAAATGCATATTTACAATCTCCTGAATAATTTCTACGGACAATGAAATGAGAGCAGTTTGAATATGAATGGGGAAAACATGAGAATCCTCCTTCATATTTTATCTCCTCTCCTCCCTCACACCTGCTCCTCGCGGAGCCTCTGCGCGTCTTCACGCGCCACTGTTGCTGCTCCTCATCCTCCTCATCCTCCTCACCCTCCCCATCATATCCATCTTATTGAACTATTATGTCTTCTGCTGTTTTGTTTGTTTGTCTCTCTCCTCACCTTTCACTCCATCCCCAACATGACACCTCTCCTGGTCTGTTTTTATCACTTTAGCATCAACATATGGTTCTTATGATCCCCAATAGTCCTATTCCCTAAACTGAGTTTAAACGTCACATCTAATCATCTGTAAAAGTTCGAACATGTACCAGACCGGGTCATGAGCCATGCTCCGGTCTTTCCCCCCCACACAGGAGGTTGCGGGGTCGGACTCACCGATGGGTTGGGCAGACAGGCCCTGCGGATCGCCTCCGAGCTGGAGTGCAGCGGGTTGTACTTGGGCTCGTGCAGGATCGGGTGCATGCTGAACGGCTGCTTGCTGTTCATCGACATCATGATTGCGGTTCAGAGGTGGTGGGGGAGGGGGGGGGGGGGGGGAGAAATGTCGCGGTCCGTCTTCCTCGGTCCGCTCCGTCTTTGGGCGAATTTTCTCTTTAAAAAAAAAAAAAATAGAAGAAGAGGAAGAGGAAGAAAAAAAATACCCCAAAAATTCGTTGAGTCGGATTAAAAAACAAACCGGAAATAGAAGGAGAGGTAACTCCTGCGCTCCTGCGGGTCTCCTGTCTCCTTACGCCGGTGATGACTTCTATAATAAAGATGCTCTTCGCCTCCAGCTCCTATATCGGAGCGCCGCCTCGCGAGGCTGCTCCTCATTGGTGGACGCTGCCGCCCCTCCCCTCTGGACGCCTCCGCCAATCGCGTGAGGCTTCCTCGGTGGAGGCCACGCCCCCCATCCCTCTCACCCCCAAAAAATAAAATAAAGCATGCTGTCTTGCAGGAGAGGAGAAGCGAGGAAGGACGCTGACGGGCTGCAGCTTTAAAATATGAGTAATAGTTTCAGTTTCCCCAAAATATCTTCATTGAAGAACAAATAATTTTATTTTGAGAGTTTTCTTTTCTTTCTGAAAACACTCAGAGAACGATTTGATATTTGTTTAGTTATTCATTCTTTATGCATCTTTATAATAACCCATGATTACAAACAGCAAATATGACTGTAAGCAATTAATCTGTGGGTGAGAGAGAGAGAGAGAGAGAGAGGGAGAGAGAGTTATTCAGCTCAAATTATTAATTGATGGAAGACGCAGGAATTCCTCTGCCTGAACCCCATTCACTTTCTTGGCAATTAATAAATTAATTAATCATTAAGCTTCATTTACTTTGTGGCTGTAGAAAGGACGACAACCCCCCCCCCCCCCCCCCCCCCACACACACACACACACACACACATACACACACACTTCTCTCAATTAATGAATAAACAGGCCCGATCGGGAACTAAAGAGCAGCAGAGATGAAATATTTACCATGAACCGCGCGAGGTCAGCGGATCAGCAGCTTGTCAATCAAAAGGAGGATTTCCGGCGGCCAGACAAGCGCGCGACAAGACGGAATAATTATCCCAATAATCACCTAAAGGCGTCCCAGAGGGGGAGGAGGGGGTCTCCAGGTAAACCCCCTTTTTGTGGGATTATCGGACTGTTGCTGCATAATAACAACAATAATAATAATATAATAATAATCATAAATAATAATAATAATAATAATAACAATAATAATAATCAGCATCACAAAAGTCTCAATAATACTATTTTCTTACTTTTTTCAATTGAGTTTTAATGAACCAATGAACCGGAACACAATACATATATATGTAATGAAATAAAGAAATGGGGAATAAATTCTATATTTTGTTTATATATTCTGTTCATCTTTTTTGTCCATTAAAATGTTATGAAAAATAAATGTTTTTTAAGATGTATATATATATATAGCGTAAAGCTGCTTTAAGCTGCTATAAGTCAGCGAGCAGCACGAACTAAAGTAATGAAAAAAAGGCTAAAGAGCTTCAATGAGGATGTTCCTAAAAACAAACAACACATATCTGATAAGTAAACAAAGATCCTCTCAGTCACCTCTGAGCCACCAGAGGAGTGTACTGGTTTGAGACTCTCTCTTCTGGGTGTCGACCTCAAACGTCAGATCATAAACTGACAAATCCTCTTTTTCTACTCATACACGAAACACAATATAAGATAAACAAAAAAACCTAATTTATTTGTATGTAATGTGGTCAATAACATGCATGTTTGGTTACAGCCACGTCAACATGGTTTGGTAAATTACTTTCAGTACCAATGAATGCATGAGCCTTCGGTGAGATGGTAAACGAGTGGTTTCCTTTAGTACACATTTGGTTATGAATTTCCAATAATCTGTCTTGTGTGTTCTCGTCTTTGTGAAGGTCTCAGCACCGTATATGTGTGTCTGATGGTGAACATGTTGGACGTCTCCTTCCTAAACATCACCGCCCAACATCCCGGATGTTGTTTTATCTCACACGTCTGATTATTACAAACAAAGAGTGGTAGAAAATGTGACTCTTGGTTAGTTGACGGAGAATATCCGTATTTGTCAAGATCAAGGTTGCTTTTATTTATTGGTTTATTTACTTTCAGCCTTTTAAATGATAAACAGTTTAATTGTAAAAAAAAGTTGATTTTCAACCAAATCAAGACATTATAAGAACGATCATCTTATATTTTGTACTTGTGGAAACAAGAGGAGAAAAGGATCAAACCCACGTGCTGTGAGCAGCAACGCATGGTGCTGGTGCTGCTGGTACTGGTACTGGTGCTGCTGGTACTGCTGGTACTGCTGGTGCTGGTACTGGTGCTGCTGGTACTGCTGGTGCTGCTGGTACTGGTGCTGGTGCTGCTGGTACTGCTGGTACTGCTGGTGCTGGTACTGGTGCTGCTGGTACTGGTGCTGGTGCTGCTGGTACTGCTGGTGCTGATGGTACTGGTGCTGGTGCTGCTGGTACTGCTGGTGCTGCTGGTACTGGTGCTGGTGCTGCTGGTACTGGTACTGCTGGTACTGCTGGTGCTGGTACTGGTGCTGCTGGTACTGCTGGTGCTGCTGGTACTGGTGCTGGTGCTGCTGGTACTGGTACTGCTGGTGCTGGTACTGGTGCTGCTGGTACTGGTACTGGTACTGGTACTGCTGGTGCTGGTGCTGGTACTGGTGCTGCTGGTACTGCTGGTGCTGATGGTACTGCTGGTACTGGTGCTGCTGGTACTGGTACTGGTACTGCTGGTGCTGGTACTGGTGCTGCTGGTACTGCTGGTGCTGATGGTACTGCTGGTACTGGTGCTGCTGGTACTGGTACTGGTACTGCTGGTGCTGCTGGTGCTGCTCTTGTCCGAGCTGTAACTCGGCCTCCCAGTTGAAACCTCAGCCCTCTCGTCCCAGCGGCTCGGCTACAGAAAGAGCAGCAGTGTCGGTGTCAGTCAGACAGGAAACCTGAGCGAGGCCCTTTGTCCCGCTGCGTGTCCGGGCCCTCCAGAGGGTCCCCGGCACCCGCTCATCAAATATACATCAGCCGCCGGCCGGCAGGACGCTCCTCTGGGAAGAGGACACCGGACCGACGACATGCAGGGAGTCCAGCTGGGGGGGAAGGGGATGAGGTGGTGAGTGTGGAGGCCTATATGACTCACATCAGCTCACTGGAGATGTCACATGATCTTGTTTTCCATCTATAACTGAACACTGTGGGACACGAACACTGGTGTCCTGGTTGAATGTCCTGTGTTTGTCTGACTCCACCTCCTGTTCCTCCCCTCCTGGGTGCGTTATTATCAGACTGTTGAGAAGTGGACGTAGTCGTTTCTCGTTGGTTTGTGGACTGACGTTTTAAAATCCTTTAGTTTGACATTTTGTCCGTCGCCATCTTGGCTTTTTGCAACCAGTGAACAGGAAGTGACCAAATCCTGACTGAGGCAGAGGGACATAGAGACGCCGTATACGTCTCTGGTGCCAATCACCTTGTAGCCCCGCCCCTAAAGCATCCCCTGCTTTATGTTCTGTTTGACTCTAAATGAGCATAATTTCCTAAATGAACATCATGCTGTATTGAAGAAGACTTGAAACTAGAGATTGAGACATGAACTCATGTTTACAATGTTTACTGAGGGAATACATCAAGAGAGAAGTAGAGTAATTTATATAGACTTCTATACAACCAGAGGAGTCACCCCCTGGTGGTCAGGAGAGAGAATGCAGCTTTAACACATGAAGCATAGACTTCTATACAACCAGAGGAGTCGCCCCTGGTGGTCAGGAGAGAGAATGCAGCTTTAACACATGAAGCATAGACTTCTATACAACCAGAGGAGTCGCCCCCTGGTAGTCAGGAGAGAGAATGCAGCTTTAACACATGAAGCATATACTTCTATACAACCCAAGGAGCCGCACCCTGGTGGTCAGGAGAGAGAATGCAGCTTTAAGAGATGAAGCATTGACTTCACTTTTCAGAATCCGGGGGGCTTTGTGGCTTTGCATTGTGCGTGGGTGAGTTTGTGTGTCGCCCTAAACACGGAGCTACACAACCGTTTTCCTCTGTTTGTATATGAACAACACTGTACATGTGCACGTGCGTGTGCAGCTATACGGGCGAGTGTGTGTTTAGAGTGCAGGACGTACTCTGAGGAATCAAACGTCCGGCGAAGCTTTCAGCGAGCAGAACATGGCCGCCACACTGCGCGTTTCTGCCACATTTAGCAAATGGACACTGAAGTGCAGCCTTTTCCACCGCGGCCCGAACGCCTCCTCTCCTCCTTTCCTCGCTCCCTCCTTCTGCCCTCGTCTCCTCCTCTCCTTCCCTTTCTCCTCCACTCACTCTCCTCCTCCTCCTCCTCCTCCTCCTCCTCCTCCTCCTCTCTGCTTCTCCCGGCTCTGAATAATTGATAGTGAGTAAAATCTGACGTTGTAAACTTTGCGACCATTCACCAAATCGGCCCTGGGCTCCTCACCGAGGGGGCCCCCGCCGAAGGGTAGGCGGTGTCTAACCACACACTTTTAATGTAATTGCCTGTAGAGTTCCTTGTAAATATTTCATTGTCTGCCAGCACAAATTAAAGACACGATGCTGGAAGAAAAGGTTAGTTGGTTCGCTCGGGGAGAGATTCTCAGCACTTTACCTGCCTGGAAAAGCATGTTTTTTTAATATCTCCTTTCATGGAGGAAACACACTGAGAGACGAGTCCTTCTGCTCGAGTTAGCTTCGACTGACGACGCTCGCCATGTGTTGAATGATGCCAGACGACTGCTGTGACCCAAAAAAAGAAAAGGACTTGTAGCAGCGCTTAAGCCGCATGATGATGTTCAACTATATGCAGCTTCGTTAGCATGCTTTAAAACATATAAGTATAAGAATAACTAACGCTTGACTTATGTGTGTCGGTGTTGTTACCGTGGAGTGAATGGGTCATGGGTGATAACTCATAACCCAAAAATGTATTCTTCTCCCCGAGACTCAATGAGTTGCTTTGAGCTTTGATTTGCAAAAGGTAAATAAAATATCCATATTTTGCTGCAGTAACGTTGTCCTCTGCTTCTTTTACTGGCCTTTTCTTTTAAACAATTACTTTAATATGATTGATTTCAAAGCTCTTCGGAACATTGTTTTTTAAAGGTGCTAAATATATACAGTTTGTATTATTATTATTATTATTATTATTATTATTATTGTTATTAATGATGCGTTCAAGTTGTCTTCATTCCAGACAACTTGGAGTTCACCCTGACGTTCCCGGTACGATTCACGTGAACCAAACAGATATTTCTGTCACTAAACTCATCGTCTTTGAGGCATTTTCAACGTTTTCCTGAATAGAAGATATTGAGCTCCTAATTGACACAGCGACACATTTTGATATGTATTTACATGCAGAACAGGTTTTATTATAATAGTATGTTATATACTGTGTATGTTGTTATAATTAAACTGGTTAACCAACAGTACAGGCGTCTCAAGCCACCTCACAGAGTCTTCACGTGGAGGAGAAGATGTGATCGACTTTCCTTTAAGTTAAGAAAGGACTAGGCTGGAACGAAAGAATGGATGAAAGAGAGAAAGAATGATCATCCATGAAATGAAGACATTAAGACATGAAAAAGGAAGGAAAGAAGGAAGAAAGAATGAAAGGAAAAAAAAGAAAGAAAAAAGTAACACAGGAACAAAAAAGAAAGGAAGGAAGACAAAAGTATGGAATGAAAGAATAAATGAAGAAAGGATAAAAGAAAGGAAAAAAGAAAAACAATTAACAACAAAGAAAGAAAGGAAAAAGGAAGGAAGGAACCTGCTGCAGCTGAAGTATTCCGTTTAGTAGCTGAAGTATTCCGTTTAGTAGCTAAAGTATTAAGTTTAGTAGCTGAAGTATTACGTTTAGTAGCTAAAGTATTACTTTTCATGGACACACCCAGATTTCACTAAATGTTTGGTCATGGGAATCTGGTTTAAAGTCCTGGAAAAGTCCTGGAAAAGTCTTGGAAAAGTCCTGGAAACCCATTGGTCAAAATGTGTATGAACCTGCTTTAAGGTTTGGATGAACGTCACCATTACTTGTTGTTGTCTAAAACAATTACATTTTCACACTTTTCACCTATTTTCACTCTTTTACTTCAAAATGTTTGATAAATGTAAATATTTCGGGCCAGATTGTGGGCTTCAGCCTGCAGCTGACAGGTTGATGGTCTGTTGGTCGTCAGGTGGTTATTTGTGACTTCCATCACCTCTCAAACCACCAGGTTGGGCTCCATCCATTTGTCATCCCGGCTGTTGACTTATTTATTCCCTTTTCATTCTAACCTCATCGGCTTATTTCTTCTTCACGTTTCTTTCTGCATTTTTCAGGGTTACACCTTCTCCCATGTCCCCGTCCATGTGATGCAATCCGCCTGCTGATGAAGTAAAACAATATGAATAAAAAAAGAGAAAACGGGGGAGGAAAAACCGAGCGAGAAGCAGAGATGGGGTCTGACAGGATGGAGAGAGACAGACAGTAAATGAGACAGAGAAAGAGAGAAGACATATTTTGGATCAATAGATTAACTGAGTGCTCATGTATTATGCATCTGAGCCCTGCAGCACTTGCACATAAAGGGAATGTTGGGCAGGATTGGCGTGTAAAAGCTTTATAACCGCGGGCCTGTTTACTCGGAGTGAACACGGGACCGCCGTCACGCCGGACCGGACCCGGGAGGAGGCGGGTCGGCATGGAGACGGAGAAAGACCCGAACCGCCCCGAACACGCGGCGGCGGGTTCAACGGCTCGAGCACGCCACTCACGTTCAGGAAATACATGGAAATCGAACCTTCTCCAGTGAAACTATTTCAAAAGAATTTCAAAATAAAACATCACTGAGACAGGAAGAACTTCAGGAGAACGTCCTCATTAGTAAGAGGACGTTCTTTAACTTTAACCAATAGATTTCACCATGAAACTTATTTTCTGTATTAAAAGTTTTCTGAAACGTTTGAATATGCGATTGAATATTATCTTGTGTTCATTTTCATACATTCCCAGAACAGAAATGTGAACATTTAATAAAAGCAGGTTCAAAACTCTTGTTTACTTATTTTTTTTTACATATGAGGGGAATCTGTTTTTATTGTCAACAGACATAAAAGAAAATCCATTTCCGCCATGTTTTTAGTAATAAAATGTTGTATATATCAGGCTCTGAATGATATATCAACAAACCGCTCTGTAGAAAGCTTCAGCAAATATGTAGGAATGAAAGAGGGCAAATACATAACATGACATTTTAATGACATACCACATTTTAACACATTTTAGTCTGTTTGTGTCTACTTTTTATAAACATAATAATGAAACTTCAGGTCTCGTGTCTCACTGTAACTGGTTTTGTTTATTACTTTATGTATATGAAATCAAAATTCTACCTCGGAAACCGAGACCCTGTGATGCACCTGCAGGCAAAGAAAACCAAACGTAGGGTCTCTTTGTCAGCACCACAACCTGTTTCAACAGGAACCTCATCACAGGATTCCTGGAGGAAGACCACTTCCTGCAATGAGAAGGAAACAAGTCCTGCAAAGGGATTAAAGAGACTCTATTGGCCTCTGGTCCGGCGAGCCAGAGTGACCTTTGACCTTTTTTAAATGCAACCATCAGGGGTCTTCCCACCACCCCCGCTGGTTCCTGCCTCTCCTTTCTCCCGAGCTTCCCCCCCCGGCGGCGGCGGCCCAACACGCCAGCGCCGCCGGCGGCAGCCCGGGCATCAAACGGCGTTTCCCCAGAGAGCCGCCGCGCCGAGCTCATCTCCATACAAACAAAACCCTCCGCTCGTCCCTCCTCTGTAGCTACAAGAATAGCGAGCAGTCGCACAAAGGGAAGACGAGTAAACAAAACAAAATGATTGTGTTGAATGTGTCGCTGGGAAGAGGGGGAAATAACAAGGATTGTATATGTCAATGAAAATGAATCTTCTTTTGTGTGAACTCCGGTCTCTGGCGGCCGGAGGGAGCAGCAGAAATGTGTCAAAGCTGTTTGAAAGATCTGAAGCGTTGTTTGAGCTCCCAGGTGTACGGCGACAAGCAAATACCCTTCAAATGCACCAACGAGGAGTGTGGGGGGGGGGGGGGGGGGAACAATGACACCATTCACACATCTTCACATATTTATATGCACATTATATGGTACAACTTCCTCAATTGAATAGCAATAGGTGTTTTTTTGTATTTTGTAAAAAAAAAGACATGCACTAATTCATGTGATATCCTACAGAAAAGTCACTTTTAGATCGTTTTCCTCTTCTAATCCAGCAAGACGTTCTCAATACCTGCCCGTTAAACGCATTGTGATCTTTTCAAAATAAACCTCCGCCCTCAACAACTTAGCTTACCCTTCAAATGCACCATCTACGGGGATGAAACAATGACACCATTCACACATCTTCACATATTTATATGCACATTATATGGTACAACTTCCTCAATTGAATAGCAAAATTTTTTTACTATTGCTTGAGGTGTTTTCTGTGACAGAAAAGTCACTTTTAGAACGTTTTCCTCTTCAAATCCAGCAATACCTGCCCGTTAAATGCATTGTGATCTTTTCAAAATAAACCTCCGCCCTCAACAACTTAGCTTGCTTCAGGAAAAGATCGTCGTTCGGCTTGACATAAGTTTAGAAGTACGGAGGTTACTTGACTAATAAATCACAGACGGCGGTCTCCTGGGTGAAAGTCCTGTGTTTGTTTGATCCACCCAGACCCCCCCCCCCCCCCCAACGGGACTATTCTCACTATTTATACCACGTCAGGGGCTCTGCCCGTCTACTGAGGATGCCGATTGGTTTACTTTGCCGTACGTCGGCGGCGGTTATTTGACGAGACCACCGGAATATTTCACCGAACCACCCGAACATCTAAATAGGGGAGAAACCATTTTTAAAAGATGACAGCAAGCGAGACAGAAAACCGATGAGATGGATCTCAGAGCTGGACTTTCCTCTCTCTTTTCCACTTAGTGAAATATTTATCATTGCCTGTCCTCGCCAGGGGCCATTCGTGCTTATTTCCTATGATATGGATCCGCTGCTCATTGGCTGATCCCGGCTGGTTGTGTGTTCGCATTCGTGATGGAGGTATATTCTGAACCCTCCCAGTTAATTGTGTTAAGATTATGAAAGTAGACAAGAGACAGTGTACGCATGGCTGGGTGCTAATGAATCAGGATTAATGTAGGATGGGGTGACAGTATCTGGTTTTTGAGTGTGAATGGTTCGAGTGGGATTCAAACACTTTTCATGGTCTGCAGACCAAACCACACTCAAGAGTTCAGTGTTTTCACGTGTATGCTGCAGGTTCAGGTCATTAAACGTTTAATATTAAACTTACAATGAAACAGATTACTAGCTGGTGGATTTAATAAAAGCAAAGGTATAATAAGTACACACTATTTAGCATTAGTAAAGCATGAGTAAACACTTAATTATCATTTCTAAAGCATTGTTCCATGAATACTCATTAGTAACTCATTAGTATGCAATTCATAAACACAGTTATACATAATTGATTAATTAGCTTGACTATTGTGAGTTTCATAATTGGGCTTTCACACTTTATACATGATGGATTCCCCATTTGTAAATTAAGAAATATATATTCCAAACCATTATTAGAATTATAGGTGATGCACTAACGGTTAATGTGCTTTATAAACGTGTCTGCAATTCATGATTCATGCACGTAGTTACTAGTCGTTACTTAGGTATTAGTTAAGTAAATTGTACTAGATAGTACTTCAGTAGTTGGACTTTTTTTATGTTTGTGCATGAAAGCTGTTGAGTCTGTTAAAATAATACCGTGTGTCCTTAAGATGCACTTTTTGTTTTTTATGGACTGTCAAAGGGAATATTTCTTAATATGTTTTCGTGTGGGCATACTTCTGTATTCTGTACTCTCAGGTTCAGAGTGGGTCCTTCAGGGTGGCGGCAGGTCCCCCACCAGACCAGTTGAGAACCAGGTCTTCAGAGCAGAGCTCCCGGGCATCTAGCGTTGTACAGCTTCAGGGCTTCTGTCTCTGTGGGTGTGATGGTTGGCAACTGAGGCTCTCTGAGACACTTCACGAGTTAACCCCTCTTCATCGTGATGGACCCACTGGGAATTGAACCCAAAACCCCCGGCATTGTTAGCAACACAGAACCATATATGAATGAATGAATGAATATACTGTATGTGTGTGCTGTTGGAGGGGGGTATTCAGGTCTCGCTTGGACCGCAGGGCTCCAGCTGGTGCGGCATGGGGAGCCTCTTTGTGTCCCGTGAACTCCCCCCTTTCCCCTTGTCTTCGCACCCCTTTACACACACACACACACACACACACACACACACGACTCCCCCTGTCTCCCACTAACAGGATTAGAGGACGGAAGGTGCTCGCTCGGCAGACCTCAGGACGTCAGCGAGAGACGGAAAGTGATAGAGGTGGTCTGTGTGTGTGTGTGTGTGTGTGTGTGTGTGTGTGTGTGTGTGTGTGTGTGTGTGAGACTGGGGCTTAGTGGGAAATCTCTCATGTATGTAGCTCTGATGGACCCCGAAAGCTTTGAGACGGTGGCCCCCGAGGGACCCGAGACACAACTGGGAGTCTGTCTCTGTGGCCATGTGTGTGTTTATTAAACAGTATATTAAAGATAACAATGGTTGTTCACCATGTGTTCTTATTAATGATGCTGTGTGTTTGGGATATAACTCTCCTTCTCTTTACTGTTTGCATTTCTTGAATCATATTTTTTATGTTCTTTTTTATGTTTTCTTTTTAATTCTGTGTTTTTTTACGTACACCGCCATTTTAACCAGGAAGCAGCTAGCAAACAAAATGAATAATCTCACTTGAATTATCCCGTATAAATAAAAGTTAAACAAAATGACATACAAATTAAACTTATTATAAATAAAAAAGACACTGAATCAAATTAGATAGAAAAACAACTGACACAAAGTAGTTTAAACATTTAAATGGGGACGATGACTTGGACGAATATTAACATTTAACAAACTAGCAATGTATATGCCATCAAATATGTGTATTTCACTTCATACTACATAAAGTATCTTTCTTTCATAATTCTGTCGTCAAAAAGCCATAAAACACCAAGTTATCATACAGTAGATCCACTTATCCTCAAATTACAGTTCCTATGAGTATTAAGGTTATTTCTCATTTATTTGTGCGTTTTTCTACAAAAGCCAGAAACAGGAAACAACTCATCTACATGTTTAGATTCAGGCTACATAACTATTTGGTTTATGAACATAACCTAAAATAAAACCTTGTTCTGCATTACATAACCTGCAGGTTCACATCAGCCGGTGAAACATGGATTCAACCTTCATTTCCTTTTGTCCGCTCGGCTGCAGCAGCTGTCTGAGGAGTCGTCTCCACGCTCGTTATGCCATCAGAATGTGGTTGAATGAGCCTCAGGTGCAACTCCGCGTTGTGTGTACGAGATTGACTTTCCCATGAATGCCATATTGTCAAGACGGGTGGAGGAGGAGGAGGAGGAGGAGGAGGAGGAGGAGGAGGGTTTCTCTCTGAGGAAATGGGGTTGCCTGGAGCGTCGGTCATGGGAAGACAGGAAGAGTCCATCACACACTCCGTCACCATATCAACACACTGTGTGTACCGGGTCACCTGTTACGCTTGTGTGTCTGCCACCATTGTTTTTAGGGTTCTTGCAGAGTCTGGTACTGAGCCCGGATCAGTGGCCACTCAGTGGCTCTCTTAAATAAGTGAGTAAGTATCCATTTAGTGCATCATTTCTTTTTAACTGCACATTTTCCACTTCCCCGAGCAAAAGACAGAGGAAGGCCAAAAACCAGTGAAAAGCTAAGCAAAACAAACCGCTCCAATATTGTGTTATGGTTTTCTTTATTTGTATTTAATAAATATAATAAATACACTCGTTGGCCTTTACAGAAGTTCTTGTTTTGGATGGAAAATTTCTTCTCTGGAGGAACACAGCAGGCTTTTTCAATGGCAGCAAAGAAATGTGTTGCGGTGTTCCACAAGGAAGTTGCTCGGGCCCACTTACATTGTCAAACTATTTCTATAATTGATTTCCCTCATGTTGATATAAATGCGGTAATTATGCATGCAGATGACTCAACATTGTTCGGGTTTCACCAACATTAGTGGAGTCGAGTGAGAATCTACACATTGAGTTTCATACTATTAATAAATACGTGAGATCTTTATATATTTATTGGTTTGTTCTGTCTTTCTTGATTTATTGATTCATGTGATTTTAAATTGTAGTTATTGTTTTGAGTGGACCCCAGGAAGATGAGAGACTACTGTGTGGAGCTCATGGGGATCCAAAATAAAAGAATATGAGGCATAATATTGCACACCTGGATCTCCAATATCCCAAATTTTGATATGCGTAAAAAAAGTGGATTTAACACATTCACTTCCTGGATTGGAACATTTATCCATCGTACTTTGAGTAGTTAAGTCTGGGCGTGTTTAACAGTAGTTAAACACTAGCAATGCATTTTAATGCATTCTTATGTATATTACTTAATTTAGAAATGGAGAATCCATCATCTATAAAGTATGAAAACCCAATCATGAAACGCATAATAGTCATGCTTATGAATGAAGAATGAAACATTTATAACTGTGTTTATGAATTGCATACTAATGAGTTACTAATGAGTGATTATGTTGGAACACTGCTTTATAAATTATGAATTAAGTGTTTACTCGTGCTTTATAATGCTAAATAGTAGGGATGCACCGATACCGATACGTCGATACTGCGTTAAATACTCGTACTCGCATCGGTTTCAATGGCCGATACCAAGAACCGATACTCACTCAACAGTATTTCACTACAACAAACTGGTCACGCTTTGTGGAGAAGCAACCCCGTGGCGGAGCCGGAGACACTCTTCTCTGTCTCAACTGTCTCAACAGTCTCAACTTCTGAGCAGCCAATCACGCTATCCAAGTTGTTTTGCCGTCCAATCAGATGGCCAGTTTGTCTCAACAGCAGAATCTGGAGCCGCCATCTTGGATCCTCGCTACGCAGCGCTCACTTCTTTCAATAGACAGGAGAAAAGTGAGACGCGAGTACAATACAAGACTTTATCGATATTGTGCTTATTAACCGGTGTTGCATACGTGTGTATGACATATTAGTGCTCATATTAGTGCTCTTGTTAGTGGCTGACAGCCCCGGAGTTACTTGTAATCAGTCCGTCCCAACGCGACGCAAATGTTTCGCGCGACCAGATTACATGTAAAGTCTATGCACAGACGCGTGTGGTTGCGACAGACGCAAATTTACGCCGGCGGCACGTTAGACGCGAGAGTTGAAATTTTCCATATTTAATACATCTATAATTGAGAAGCTCTGCGCGTCATCACCGCCGTCCTGCCGGTTTGAATCAAACTGTTGCTGATCCACCAGAAGTAGCGCTGGCAGCGGCCTCATTCAGACGCTGTTGTGCGGCTACGGATGATATTATTGTAGCCGAGTGTCTGTTGTGTGTCTATATTTGTAATTCTAATAAAATGAAAACACGCTGCAGGGTAACTTGAACCACTTTTTTATCTCCTTCACACACGTATATCCCACAATTCCACTCTTTTCCTTTCCGTTTCTCCCTCCACAATAAAAGCACCGGAAACATAACTTGGAACACAGCTTCCTATATAATTGCTCGATCCCTAATATTATCGCTTACATTATGAACCCGGACACGGGGGCGTTTTATGGTCCGACATTAGAGGGACTTCCACAAGACGTTTAAAGCTTGGGATAGCCTTCTGTTAATTTTGTACT
>CM042229.1:3712011-3809511 GCA_023566465.1 Cottus gobio | reverse complement strand
TTGGCAGACCACTTGAAGTGCAACATCATCATAAATAATTCTCCTGCCTTCCAGAATAAAGCATCACCTTTGCCGGCTGCCCTGACCATGTTCCACTGAAGAGGGGATGCATTTTTTATGTTTTTGCTTGACCTTAATTTAAGTTGTACAAGAGTGATTTCTTATTTACGAGCTCTCGAGGAAATCAACAGATGTGCAAACCATTCGAGGCACCCCGGGTAGATATAGTGCGTATGTATTAAGTAGGGAATACCTCATCTACAATCAGTCTGTGAGATTTTAGCAGACTGAACACACTGTCTATTAGCTAACTGGTATTTTGTACCACAAAGACACTGACTGGACCTCCTGCAGCTCGGATTTGAAGCCTTTTCACTGACGTTTCTCTTTTAAATCAAGGAGAATAAGTACAGAATATTGAAGTCTCAAATTCAAAGATAAATAATTGGAGTCTCTTTTTTTTTTCCTTCTTTTATATGTTGATTTCTTCTTTGTTATATGTTTTGACCCCAGGAAGAGTAGCTGATGTCTTATGCATCAGCTAATGGGATCCTAATACAATCCTAAATCCTAAGTCTCCACCCTAATGTGGAAGATAAATCGGGCTGAAATTGGTCGATTGTGATTAACAAAATAAAAGTTTTAAAATTCAAAATATTTGTTTGTGCAACCAGTGTAAAGTACTCTTTTCTTTGCACACGAGTCGTGACAGACGTGTCTTTATTAAGCCACGGTCCCCGATGCGGCAGCCGCGAGACAACGACCTCCCACGAGAGGGCATGAATATTTAATAGTCAAAGTTAGTGTTGTTTTCATTCTCGTTTTCCCATCCGCGCAGTCAGATGTTCAGGAATGACGGGTATTTTAGGAAAGGAATTTGTCAGTAGAATTAAAGACTTTTCAATTGCGTTGCACTGACGTCCACCGACACCGGCGGTTCGAGTCCCTCCCCACGTCATATTAGAGTTTACTGCAAACCTAGTGGAATAAATGGAAATTTAATTGTAAAATGTGCTGCAATGTTTTCAGATATTGTCGGTTGCATCCGTTTAAGTCCCTGTAAGAAATGTCCACAGGCTTCCAACTAATTGGACGACTGTGGATCAGTGGTTAGCAGGTCCGACTTTCAATCAGAGGTTCGGTGGTTCGATTTCTGGCACCACTAGTCCATGTCGATGTGTCCTTGAGCAAGACACTTAACCCTAAATGCTCACCGTTGCTGTGTCTACTGTTTAGCATGTAAGCTTTGGATGAAAGTGTCAGCTAAAAGAATAATAATGTAATACATAATGTACATGTAATGTAATCAAACAGCTGACGGCAATTTTTAACCTCCATTTCCTCCAATGTAAGTTTAGGTTTTTACAAGAGGAAGATTGTGTGTGAATGTAGTTCTGAAATATGTTTACTGGTTACTTTCTTTTCCTACTTTTTCTTTTTTTAAATCTGAACTATTACAGTTTATGAAATTTTCTTGATTTTCATCCAGTCCACCATCTTTATTTTTTAAGAATTATATATATATGTTTTAGTTGTTTTCGTTTCTTGAACACTGATTGTATTAAATGTCTTTTAAGTTGCTTTACTTTTTGAGGAAGAGCCTCCAACATGGCTGCCGGTCTGTACATCACGCCATTTTAAAAAACCACACACACACACACACACACACACACACACACACACACTGAAGACCGGATATAAAGGAAGGGCTGGGCCGATAGGGGGATGAAAGTGTCTCTAAGCGTTTTTCTACATGTGAAGTCGGTCGCTCGGCCTTCTGGGATGCTCTGCTGTCTGTTTGATGCCTTTGAGACGGCCTCATCCATATTGCATCGTCTTTACCATGAGCTCTGATCGCTCCTCATAGAGACATAAATCAACGCAGAGAGGGGGGGGGGGAGAAGAGGAAAATTAGGGAGGAGACGATGGAAGGACGAATTAGAGAGAAAAGTTGAGGAATGGAGGTGATGAGACGGAGAGAGAGGGGAGGAACAAATGGAGACGAGAGGAGGAGGAAATGGAAAGGACGATAAATAACACAAGAAGAAGATTAAAAAAACATAAAAAAGAAAGAGAGATGCTTTTATCATAAATGACACACCCGAGTCATCTTTCTCCAACACACACACACACACACACACACACACACACACACACACACACACACACACACACACACACACACACACACACACACACACACACACACACACACACACGCACACACACACCCATCAACCTCCTGTCCCTCTGCATTAGGAGCTGCCTGGGGGCATGCGAGGCTCAGAGATACTGAGAGAGGGAGAGAGAGAGGTGGATGGAGGGGGGTATCGGTCTGTTAAGAGCCGTCATTTAAATAAAGGTTAGCCGAGGGAGCGAATGGGAGCAGCCATGTCACGTGACATAGTCTGTACTTTCAAAGGGTTCTTTGTCACTAATCGTAGAGGGATGACGCATCTTTGCAGCCAACAGGAAGTTGGCGTCATTTGGTTTCGTACAGGTTTAGTTCATCAATAACTTATTCACAAATTAAGTTTAACGATGGTTGAAGTGTAAAGTATGGAGCTAATGCTAGGCTATAGAGGAACTCCTCCAAAGTTACATGATTTCACATGTCCACTAAGCTGAAGGAGGACTAGTGTCCTTGTGAGGACTCGTGTCCTAGTGAGGACCAGTATCCTTGTGAGGACGAGTGTCCTAGAGGGGACTAGTGTCCTAGAGAGGACTAGTGTCCTTGTGAGGACCAGTATCCTTGTGAGGTCTCATGTCCTAGTGAGGACTAGTGTCCTTGTGAGGACCAGTATCCTTGTGAGGTCTCATGTCCTAGTGAGGACTAGTGTCCTTGTGAGGACTAGTGTCCTAGAGGGGACTACTGTCCTAGTGAGGACCAGTATCCTTGTGAGGACCAGTATCCTTGTGAGGTCTCGTGTCCTTGTGAGGACTATTGTACTAGTGAGTACTAGTGTCCTAGTGAGGACCAGTATCCTTGTGAGGACTACATTACATTACATTTCATTTAGCTGACGCTTTTATCCAAAGCGACTTACAATAAGTGCATTCTACGGTTACAAACAAGAATCAGAACAACAGGAATCAAGAAGGTACAATTTCGTCAAAAAGTTCAACTACAAAGTGCTATCAGTAAGAGCCATTTCAGTGCTACTATAGTGCTACATCCTTTATTCAAGGTATAGTCGGAAAAGATGTGTTTTTAGTTTGCGACGGAAGATGTAGAGACTTTCTGCTGTTCTGATGTCAATGGGGAGCTCATTCCACCATCGAGGAGCCAGGACAGAGAACAGTCGAGACTTTGTTGAGTGTTTTGCTCGCAGTGACGGTGCAACAAGGCGATTGGCAGAAGCCAAGCGGAGCGCCCGAGCTGGGGTGTAAGGTAAGGTCTAGTGTCCTAGAGGGGGCTACTGTCCTAGTGAGGACCAGTATCCTTGTGAGGACTCGTGCCCTAGAGAGGACTAGTGTCCAAGTGATAACATCTAGTCGTCTCATTTAGACTCTTTTTTTCTGTATCTTGTAAATTCACGAGAGGGGCGTTCACTGACCTATTTTTTATCATAGAATTAAACGTTAAACTCTCTTTAGCTCGTTTTAAACTCAGACTTTATTTCAGGCATGTAAACAAAAACACGTTGTCTTTGAGGAAGTGCAAAGATGCCGACTCGTGTCTGGTTTTAAGGACTCGTTCCTTCAGCGAGTCCGCACAGTTGATGCTTCAGAACGAGTCCAATATTAAAAACTATATCTGGTAACACAAAAAAAATACAAATAAAACAAATTCCCTCATATAATTTATTGTTTCTTGTTCTGTAACCGTTCATGTAAATACAAAGTTCCACTCAGAGAGAGAGAGAGATGAAGGAGGGAGGGAGGAGGGGAGGGAGAGGGAGGAGGGAAGGGAGGGATGATGGGGTCTTTAGTGGTTGTGTGATCTCAGCCACCAGTTCCACAGCTGGTGCACCAGCAGGCAGCCCAGCCTGGCCATATGCTGCCTGGGCTGCTCCCATTGCTCCCATTATCCTCGGTGGAGCCCCCCCCCCCCACCCACCTCCACTACTATGCTCTCATACTCCCCTCCTCTTCCTCCTCCTCCGTTTCCACCACTCTTATGCCTCAAATTGTCTTCTGTGGTGAAACTTGTATATCGTTGTATTGGTTGTATCAGAATGCTTTTATTGTTCTTTTATAAAGTTGATTACTGAGGTTTGTAGAACTCCATGACAAGTTGTTTGCATATGTTTGATGCAGGAAAAGGCCCTGATAGACGATGTTGTCTTAAAGGAGGCTTCAGAGCAAAAAACACTAATATTGGTGATCGGGATACAGTTCCAAACAACCGGTTTCATCCTTTAGTTTTTAAAGACTTGTTTGCTTCCTTTCTGGTGCAAAAACTCTGACGAGCTCTCAAATTATTTCACTCTTCATGTTTCCTGCAGAAAAACTTTGTATGAGACGCACCAGACTTTTAACTTTAACATAAACACATCTACATCATTGTTATACGGTCAGAGCAACGGATGTACTGTAGAGAGTTATACAGTATAAAGAGTGAGAGTGTATAAAGAGTGAGACATTATGAAGAGTGAGAGTGTATAAAGAGTGACACAGTATGAAGAGTGAGAACATATAAAGAGTGAGACAATATGAAGAGTGAGCGTGTATAAAGAGTGGCACAGTATGAAGAATGAGAGCGTATAAAGAGTGAGACAGTATGAAGAATGAGAGCGTATAAAGAGTGATACAATATGAAGAGTGAGAGCATATAAAGAGTGAGACAATATGAAGAGTGAGAGTGTATAAAGAGTGACACAGTATGAAGAGTGAGAGCGTATAAAGAGTGAGACAGTATGAAGAGAGAGCGTATAAAGAGTGAGACAATATGAAGAGTGAGAGTGTATAAAGAGTGACACAGTATGAAGAGTGAGAGTGTATAAAGAGTGACACAGTATGTAGAGTGAGCATTTACAAAGATTGAAAAAGTACAAAGAGTGAGATATGCAGAACCAGTAAGTATAAAGGGACAGAAAGTATGAATAGTAAGAAAGTTTGAAGAGTGAGAAAGTATAAAAAGATGAAGAGGGAGAAGGTATAAAGATATGAAGATTATGAAGGTATGAAGAGTGAGGAAGTATGAAAAGTATAAAGAGTGAGAAAGTCTTCTTAGTGCAGGCAGGAGAGGAGGTTGAATTGGTCAAACAACTTTCACTCAGTAGACCATTGTTCGTGTGAAAACCAAGTAAACATTGACTCATCGTACAACCTTATGTTGTAACTTTAGTTCTTTAATAACGGCAGTTATGTAACAAACGTATATATTTCTACCCAAACCAGGTACTTTAGTTGTGACTTATTCATGTCACTTTTATTCTTTTCTCATGTTATTCTAACCCAAACCACTTTAACCCTTTCACATTTCTCTGTTCACTAAGACCACTGCAGTTATTAAAATCATGGATGTGTAGATATTTTGTCTTTTTCTTCCTGGTTTTGAATGTAAATCTGCTTCCAGAGTGTTTGAAGTTATTTCCAGTCAAACTGAAGGGGGCGTGTCCCTGGTGTGTCATCGACGGCGATGCAACTTGTTGGAGAAACAGCTTAAAAACAAAGAAGCCAGAGAAGGAAGCAGGATGTTTCTTAAAGCACCACGCACACGGAAAGTAAAAACAATACTTTATAAAGTTATTAATGAAGATGATCTTTCTGTAAATGTCAAACCGAAATCACGTTTCTAAAAATCTGGAGAAAGAAAAAACCCGGCAGAGTATTCTGTCACTTCTCGCCCTCCCTCCCTCCCTCCCTCTCAGCGTTTACCCTCAGGCCTTTCTCAGGTCTCACCCCCTCTCGCCCTCTCTGCTCGCCCTCCCCCTGCTGCCTTACACCCTCCCTCCATCCCTCCATCCCTCCCTCCCTCTCGTCCTGTGTGGGCCCCTGTCGGCAGCTTGGGGTCAGCTACACTTTCACAATTCCTGCTCTCACTGCTGTCACCTATCTACTTAGCTGTGACCCCCCCCCCCCACTATGAGCCACATAACCATACCGCTGATGCACCCGTTTCGTCGGCCCCTTCCTCTGCATCCATAATTGCCTTTATTCCGTCTTTGTGTCTTTGTACATTGTTTTGTGTCTGTACACAAATAATACAGAAAATTGTAATTAATGCAAGTAATAGTGTTATTTTATTTGTTAATATTATTGTTGTCATTAGGATTTATTTTTAATTGTATTGTAATGTTTTAATTTATTATTGATTTGTTATTATAATCATTAGTTTTCATTATTCATTTTTTATGTTTTGGATTTCATTTGTATTTATTTATTTATTTAGGACTGTGGCTCAGTGGTTATCAAGTCAGTCTTTCAATCAGAAGGTCGGTAGTTCAAACCCCGGCTCAGCCAGTCCATGTCGTTGTGTCCTTGAGCAAGACACTTAACCCTCATTGCTCACCGTTGCTGTGTCTACGGTCTACTGTATACTGTATATCATGTAAGTCGCTTTGGATAAAAGCGTCAGCCAAATGAAATGTAATTGTAATGTAATAATTTATTTCTCTTAAAATATGTATTTTCTGACATGTTTGTTGATATGGAAATGAAGCATGGCAATACTAGGTTTTTGGTATCTTCGAAAATTATGCTTTGCAATAAAAATATTAAAACAATTATTACCGTTTAGTTTTTTTGGGGATATGTAGGCAAGAACAAGCAAGTAATATAATTCATTGTATCATTGTTATTATTACTATTTTTCCTAATTTTAGATTTTAATTTATAGATTTTAATTTTTTTTTTTATTCTATGCTTATGTTTTTTGGTCATAATGTTGTGAAAATCTAATAACCCTACTCATAGTTAAATAAAAAATGTACACCAAACCAAAAATCCATATTTTTCGGATTTATTTTGGTGTGCAACTCGGTTTCTTTTACTTGTCTCCTCCTCAACAAAATTAACAACAATAGTGACAATACTTTACACATTAATTTCACAATATTTTAACAGAAAACATCACTGAAGTGGCTCGTCCAATAACATTCACGTCTCGTTGTCTCACAATTACTTTTATGGTCGAAAGCTCAGATTTTATTTATTTTAATCGTGAGGACAAGAAGATGTCACGCTTCATATCTTTGACTGCACCGTAGCGAAACCGGATTAACGGACCGGCAGTTAGTCCTCATTACATATTGATACGGCAGAACATACTGTAAAATGTGTATTAAGTATTAAGCACTCCAAATTTTTCCCTCTCTCCAAATTTGTGAGTCTTTCATGTTTTATTTACTTGCTGGTGAGCTGCGGTATGATAATTCCTGCCTCTGCTGTGGGGATTCGCATGAGTCACATTCGTCTGAGTGACAGTGTGGTGTCGCAACACACACACACACACACACACACTGGTAGGCACAAACACAGAACCCAGAAATACACAAACCTGGATAGACACACATAAAATCAATATGCACATATAATGTTGTGCAGCAGTGTTCTGGATGCAGGAGAAATCTTATCGGAAGTTCGACTGGAAGCAGCATCAACGGACAAAAAATATTTGTCCGTTGGCAGCGATATGAAAAAGATGAAAAAGATTATTTATTAATATTATGTGTGCCTCAACTTATAACTGGCCTTGAGCTTTTGAGTGAGGAGACTTTCTGGTAATATTTGAAGCCTAACATGAACCAACATGTTGTGATCTGCTACCCACCCAGCAGGTGTTGAAGATGTTTAACTTGTTCCTCTCCGGTTTCTTTGTTTTGCAAATTAATTCAATATCTGAACTCTTGATTTAATAATTCATAGCTTAGCTTCTGTTTATAGGAAAAGTGAAAAAAAGGTTATAAAAAACATAAATAAAACTGTATTTAGATCAGGTTGACCTTCTCCTCCTCCTCCTCCCCCCCCCCCCCCTCCCCCCCCCACACACACACACACTTTGATACATTCAAACACACTTAAAGTGTGTCTGTGTGAACCTGGTGCTGCAGGCTGTGGTTTGTGGGCCAGGCCTTCCTCCTCCTCCTCCTCCTCCTCCTCACAGGACGAGGACGAAGCAGTGGTCAGAGCTGCTTTGGTTAAAAACAGCACGACGACAAGGTCAAATTTCAGAGAGGAGAGAAAGAAGAAGAGGAGACGAGAGCCGGGTAGAAGGCAAATATGACACCTCGCCTCAGCATCCCTTAGAAACACACACACACACACACGCACACACACCTTTGTTTACTAAACATTCCACCTTTGAAATATGTATTAGAGTTGGGAGGCTCAGTGTGTGTGTGTGTGTGTGTGTGTGTGTGTGTGTGTGTGTGTGTGTGTGTGTGTGTGTGTGTGAATGAGCCACCATTAATTAATATTCCATGTATGGCACACCTTAACATAAAGCTGTTAAACCACGCAAAGTATTTAAAGCATTAAAAATACACTCCAACAATAAAGTTGACTCATTAATGCATCACTAACAATTATTCTCTCATATAATAACTGCTTTTACTTTTGATACTTTGTATCACAAATTACAAACATGTTTTAAAGGCATAAGAGCTGTTTAAATGAACAGGAAGCAGTCAAATGAAATAAAGGAGCCCTTCAGATTCTGGACACATGGGATGTAACTCAAGACGGAAGATCGAGGAGGTCGAGGAGGTCAAAGGTCAAACACGAGCAGAGAGTGGCGACAAAGTCATCTTTTCTGTTTTGACACTCATTCATCTCCGAACTGAAGACTATTTAACTATTTAACTCTCTATTTTTTTCTAAAAGGCCTGCATGTTGCTATTAAACACTTTATGAACACACACACACACACACACACATTTCGTCTCATTGTTTTAATTTGCCAGCCCTTCCATTTCCCTCCTCGCTCCTGATTCTCATTGGACGACGAGCAAAGTGGGACCGATCCTCATAAATCATTAAGCGAGGTTTGTTTTTGCCTTGCGAATGTAATTAATACATAATTAATATTTAAAGATCGGCTCGTTTATCAAATTTAATTTCTCCACCGCAACAGATGCGGAGGAACCAGGAAAACAAACAACAGGAGGAGGTGTTGTTCTTCGTGTGAACGAGATGTGAGATGAGAAAGACAAGAGAGAGAGGAGAGGAAACAAGGGAGGGGAAGAGAAGTTAGCGCTAATGAGGCAGAAATGAGGCGTTAATTAGCCGACAGGTAGCGGCTCCGTCCCAGAGGTGCAGGAAGTCGACTCTTACCTCACTCCTAAATGAGCGTTGTTGTCTTTTCTTTTAAATTCAAAGGTTTCCCTAATTGTGACATTTGCTTCGTAAAACATAATCACCTGATTCTGGCCGCCGCCATCTTGTTTTTCGCAATCAGAAGTGATACGAGAGGGCGGAGCTAAGTACAAGCAAAACCTGAAGACAATTTTAGGCGAACCAAAACATTCAAGGTATCCACAAACACATTGATGTCATATAAAAAGTTAATCCTCATTTTTCATTTGTTTTTTTCACAAAAGTCCAGCAGCCCGTGACAATAAACTGATTTGTCCTCTCTCTCTCTCTCTCTCTCTCTCTCCCTTCGTCCTCACTCGCCCTTTGCCTCTGGAGACTGTCATGAGAGCGAGGCGCTCTGCGCTGTTAAGTAGGACCACTTTACCTTGTCAATACATTCAATAGAGCGCTATTGACCTGAGCTGTGAGAGACAGAGAGAGAGAGAGAGAGAGAGAGATGGAAAGAAAGACACACAGATCTGTAATAAGGAAAGATCATCATTACCCTCGACATGATATTATTCATGAAGATTATTGTTCGCTATCACTTGTTAAATGTGAATGTGTGTGAAATGTATAAAATGTTATAGGATGTAATGTAGGTTAATGTAATATATGTACTTCTCAACTTTCTTTACTATATATATATACATAGTAATATATATATATATATATAGTAAATATACTGATATTTAATATACTGATGTGAATCGGAGATGCTAACATTTTGTCATTCAATTGCAGCAACAGAATCCATTTTTAACTCAAAAACAGAAAAACTAAAAACAGGGCAAAATATGGAAAAACGTAGAAGAAATGACAAATAAATAAATTACAGAGAATTAACAGATTATATCTCATGAAAAGTTACTCCTCACTTTTACATGTGTAATGTCTTTTCAACAAACGTCCACCTTTACAGGAAACTACTTACTTAGGTTCGGGGTTTATTGTGGAACTGACTCGTCTTTATACTTCCTGGTTCAGGATTATGTTGATTACATACAAATAGATTTCTGTGGAATTGTGCAAAATAAATTGCACAGCATTATTTTTTGAGTTATAGCTACGAACGCTCGATGAGAACAGCCGACTCGAAGTCCTTGAATGAAGACATCTGAGTGCACACACACACACACACACACGTTTCCATCACTTTAGAGGTCATTACATTGACTTACATTAATTTCCTAGAGATTTAACCTTAAACCTTATATTATGTCTTCAATCATAATATAATAATAATAATATACATTTACATTATTAGGACTTTCATTGTGTCCCCAATAAGAAGGTGAGTCCCCACGATGAAACAGTGTGAACATCATATGACCCCACAATGTTAGTAATACACACACACGCACACACACACACACTTCCTGTGCTTGCTGCTCTGATGAAAGCGGTTCCTGGCTAATGGGTTAATCTCATTCCACTGCTCTCTGCCATGTTGAGGACAATTAGCCCAGAATGGAGCTGTGAATATTTAATGACATTCACTAGAAGATACAGAGCGAGAGAGAGAGAGAGAGAGAGAGAGAGAAAGAGAGAGAAAGGCCTGTTAGGAAGAGGAGGAAGAGGAGGAGGGATGAAGGATGACACCATAGACTTATTTGCCTCTCCCTCTCAGATTGAACCCTTTCAGCAGGTAAACGATAAAACGCTCTCTCCTACAGAACAATGTTCTCATCCAGCTGAAATAAAAGCTCAAGAACATTTAGAAGAACTCTTCCTCCAGATTACTGAAACATGTTAACGATGAAACACAAAAAAAACACAAACACGAAGGCTACACAACTGATTGATCAGGTTTAGTGAAACAAGAACATCATGTTTGGCCTAAACGATGCAACCGCTGGTCTGAAACTAGAAAGTTTTTTGAATTAGAATTCTCTATTTCTATAATATGTGCTTCTGTTAGGGGAAGTTACTACTACTACTACTATTACTACTACTACTCAGGAGCAGATGGAGTTCATCTAATAACTAGAGACCATGTTGTGATGTGATCATAGCTGCTAACCCTAATCTCCTAACCCTAACCCTAATCTCCTAACCCTAACCCTAATCTCCTAACCCTAATCTCCTAACCCTAATCGCCTAACCCTAATCTCCTAACCCTAACCCTAACCTCCTAACCCTAATCTCCTAGCCCTAACCCTAATCTCCTAACCCTAACCTCCTAACCCTAACCCTAATCTCCTAACCATAACCTCCTAACCCTAACCTCCTAACCCTAATCACCTAACCCTAACACATCGTATAACTAGTGCAGAAACTTCTGCCTTTCTTCTCTCCTGACTTGTTGAACTGAATTTTCTCGTTACTCGTTGACTCAATTATTTGGTTGCGTTTTCATTTATTTACTCACTCCATCATTTCTCCTCCTTTCTTTCACTTCTCCTCCTTTCTTTATGTCTCTAACTTCTGCGACTTTTACTTGTCAGTCTGACTACACAGAGACGTCAACGTTGCTTTAATCTAAATTCAGTCATTTCCAGGTCCAGTCTCCGGTCTCCGATTTTTTCCGGGGATGATCCGTTGGTAAAGTTCGTCCCACTAACTGCCCGTTTCTTTTGCTGTAATGGCAAAACTTTAACGCACTTTTACTCTGAGTTTTTGAGCAGAAGGACCCACGAGGACACGCTCCACATGAGTATTTGTACTTGTACTTTGAAGTATTTGTTGACACGGACTGAAGAAACACAGTCAATCCATGCAGCCCTTCGGCGCTCCGAATTGAGTTAAATTTCTAATGGGAAGAAAAGAAAGAATGGAGAAATGGAGGGTTGTTTACCTTTCCGCCCTCCCCGCCTTGTTGATCTTATTTTTAGGAACTTCTGTCGCCAGTGGACTGGAGGCGGGTTCACAATTACAGTGAATGCGAGATGATCTGCAGACGGACCTCTGATCTGATGGACAAGTCAGTTTGTGCCCTGAGGGTGACAGGTGATGGCTGCACTGTGGCCTGTCAATCAAACTCCCTTCCAGCTCCCACGCCTGCACACACACACACTCACACACACACACACACACACACACACACACACACACACACAAACAAACAGGACAAAACCCAAATGTTCTGCAATACCTTTAATTGGTTAATTGGTCCTCATTTGACAATCAAGTGTCTGAATTATTAACTGACTGGATGACGGCGTTGAGGAGTACTGTGGGAAGAGTCCGATTGATCGGGGCGGGGGGCTCGGATGCTGATGGGTTGTTATGGTGATACGGGTTGTTATGGCGATAATGGAATGTTTGACATCTTCACCGTCTCCATGCGGCACTCCAAACTATTTTGTTCCCAGGGAGTCAACGTCTGTCGAAAAACACTGAGCTGTCGCCCACAAGGCCACGAGACCGACAAAGTGCTTTTGTTGCGTTCGGTTTCAATTTCGTCGTCATTTTAAGTCAAACCATGATGCTTTTACTAAACATAACTAAGTGGTTTTGCTGCATAAACCTAAAAGAAATGGTTCCTAGCATATTTCGTTTTTTGTCTCTATTTACAATGTTAGACGCGTCAGCGACCATAATCCAGGAGAAAATGCATTTCTCATGAAACATAATTGAGAAGGCCGTTAAGTTGTATGGGAAGTTGTAAATTGAATTTCATGCAGAATATTTAGTTTCAGACCAAGCAGTAAAATTACTTCTCATTTTGTAATTTGATTAAATATTTGAACACTGCAGCTGTATCTTTAGAATCAATAAAATCTGGCAACTTGGGTCACTCAGCTATTATTCACTATATTGCTATTGCTCTTGTTTCGAAAAGTAGCATAAAAATATCAATATAATAAAACGTTTCTCTGCAATATTGGAAAGCTTCTGTTTTATAAGCACGACTTGAAACGTCTAATCTCAGAGGATTTCTGGGTAATAAAGTCCTTCAGCCATTGACTGGTCCCAACACCAGAGATTCAACACATTGATTGGTTTTTAATGTAATACTGAGACTGAAAAACAGACTCCTGAACGCATCATACATCTTTTAACCAGTCAGCGTTCGAGTCTCACGTCCGTTCAGTGAACCACGGCGAGGAAACACTGACGTTGGAAATAAGAACCGCCGTCTTTCTGGTTAAGCTTTTCCCGGAGCCGTGGGAGAGCATATGGCACATGGGCCAAAGGATCCGCTCAGCACTGAGCGCTATCCTGTTACTCTGAGGTGACACACAACTAGTTGTTGTCACTGACAGCTGCTGCTCATGAATGACAGCCCTGTGCCAGCCATGATGCTGAAGCCAGAACAACGGGTATATCTATAATGTAAAGCTATTGACGAGTAAGAACTAAACCACAAGGGACTTCCTCAAGGTGCGGGGCTGAAAAACCAATGCACCGAGCTCAAGCGACCAGCATATAAAACAGAGCTAATGCTGTCGCTGACAATATCTATATCAGAAAAAGCAGTATTAAGTATTGTGGACATCAGTAATCTGTGATTAAAAAATGGTTAGCGCAATTATCTGATTGCAATGAACCGAGCAAATCTCCTGGTTTTAGGTTGTTTTGGGATGAGCTGTGAATATTTCGGTAACGCGACAATATTTTGGAATTGAAAGCTCTGGTTTCTGTTTGTATTGTGAGTTTGATCGACCCCTCACGACGACAGGCTTTGGTCCAATGCAGGAAACAGTCCTTGGGAACCCATCGGCTATCGTCTGACGATGATTTAGCTTTTTATCGGTTTAAAATGAGCTTGTAAACTGGCTACTTGTGCAACAATCTGGACCTACAGGTTGCCTCTCAACTACAACTAGTCTTGCAACTCAAGTTGCTGATTGTTCCCTGAAAGAAAGTCTTAAATGTCAAATATCCACCAACAACAAGAACCTTTGAAATGTAGACCTTTGCCCTCAGAGGCTCAACCTCATAGCTAATTGGTTCTGAGATTGGGATGCGAGGGACCGTCTGGAGGTTTTATTGAAGTAGAAAATCTACTTGGTTTGTGTGGTAAACCTCAAAGGAACAGTTTGTACCACTTAGGGAAATTTAACTATGTTTTTTGTTGGTGTGTAAACAGCTGACACTAAGAACTATTGTTTTCATAGAATGAGCCCTTCATGTCTAAATATGGAGGGAGGTCCTCTTCACAGAATCCGCCATGTTTCTACAGTAGCCCAGAAAGAACAAATAAAACAAGAGCAAACCTTTCACATATTTGACATTATACTTGAAGGCCACTGAATTTCTCCAACGTGCTTGGAAAGGGAGTTCAGATGGTTACAACCTCACCACTATACCACCAATCCCTCCAATCCCCCCACACTGGTCCTTTAAAGGTGCAATCATTATTGTATTTTTATATAGTAAAAAAACAAAGCTTTTACTCTAAATTGTATTAATTACGGTCCGGAAGCAGTTTGAGTAATGGTTTCACTTGTATTAATGTAGAAAAAGTCCTTCCATCTCCCCAGTCTGTACATTTCTTTAAAGGTCATGAGAATACTTGACCTTCCTCTTCATATAAGTATGTCTGAATGTCCCAGGAGAAGCTCCTCTCTTAAGCAGACCCTTTTTCATTTCAGCAAAAAAAAAAAAAAAGAATTCTAATGAAAGACTCTCAGCTCACCGACCGGTTCCTCAAACCTTTAGGTCGCTGACAGTCTTCGATCACGCACTCTAAGCAGTTTTCTACTTGTATTCCTTCGTGTATCTGGATGAAATGAGGAGCGAGAGCATAATGCACCATATTGATATCTGACATGTCGAAAAGCAGCAAATTACCATCCCATCTTAGAGGCCTGCGGAGCTTCTGACCGACCTCAAGTACACAACATCCGCACTTCATGCTCATCAGGTCCCGTCAATCTCCGGCCTCCATCACAACCTGTTCTGTTGCAGGTTCAACAAGTTCATCTCCAGAGGAAATCTAAAACTTCTGCCAACGATTAGATTTATAAATACTGTGAAGTTACAATACCTGGTGTTATTGTACTGATATTACTAATGCTACACCCTATTTTAAATCTTCATTGTCAAAACCATGACGTTGGTGAACAACAACATACCGACAGCTGTCTAAAACATTTGTATTGAAGTATTTAATTGTATTGTGGCGACTGTGGCTCAGTGGTTAGCAAGTCGGTCTTTCAATCAGAAGGTCGGTGGTTCGATCCCCGGCTCCGGCAGTCTGCGTCGTTGTGTCCTTGAGCAAGACACTTAACCCTAATTGCTCACCGTTGCTGGGTCTACTGTATATCATGTAAGTTGCTTTGGATAAAAGCGTCAGCTAAATGAAATGTAATGTAATATTGTACTGGCACAAATGTGCCAATGTTGTATTAATGTACACTGTGCTGGTAAATAAATAAATCAAACAATCAATGATTGAGTTGACCATCTCAGACCTTCAGCTACGCTTTGAATTACAGTTCTTCTCGTTTAACTTGCGACAAGAAAGGATACAAAATAATTCAAAATAAGATTTTGGCTGATCAGAACAGATTCTCGTGCCGACCACATGCATGACTGTCTGGTTCTGTCACTCAGGTACATCGTGGAGACGAGGACGACCTCACCTGAACCTTGAGGGAACCACCTGCAACTCGCAGGTTCAATCCTGCAGAACCTCTTTGACTGTGCTGGAGAATCCTCTACTGAAAACCAGTGTGCATGAATGTCACTAATACACCATTAAGATTGTAAAGCTTTCTGGGAATTAATATTTTGCATACGTTTGATCGGTTGTGGAACATTTTGTTGTTTTTCTATCTTTGTCTTGCAATTACTTTACACATACGGTATGAAATTAAGTGACGCTAAAAGCTTTCTTCACAGATTTCTCTGTCCTGTCTCAAATGCAGTAAAATAAAAACTCCTATTCCCCGGTGTGTTTGGTTGAAATGAAGTGCACGAGCATAATGCACCATATCGATATCTGGACATGTCAAAACACAACAAATTACCATCCTGCCATCTTGGAGAGAGACTCCCTAAGATTTGATCCATACATCATCTGCACTCTGCACTCGTCAAGCTGTCTCACTCACGGGGGTATTAATGCGTTTTGTTGATTTCAGCATTTCAGAGGCCATTAAGGCGAGAGAGCCGGTAGAAAAGCTGAACGGAGAGCACAGAAAGTTACAGACCTGCCGGCCTACAGACGGTGGGCTGTTCATGTTTAGATGGACTGCGGTTTGCATTAGCGGCCGGAGCAGTTTCCTAATACCTGAGTGAGACTGCCAGGAATAAGATACGGTGACCTTAAATCTGCTCAAATACTTATACCGTAAAATTTGGATTACAAGGCACGGTTTATAAGCTGCATCTACTAAATAAAGCGTCGGTTTATAAGCCGCTGTTGCTGCCGCTATCGCTAATGCTAATGCTACTGCCCGCGTCGGACGTCAAGCCGGGGAAGCTAGCTGCTAGCGCTTGCCGCTAGCTGCTAGAGCTTGCCGCTAGCTGCTAGCACTTGCCACTAGCGCTTGCCGCTAGCGGCTAGCGCTTGCTGCTAGCGCTTGCTGTTGTGCTGCTGCTTCTGCTGCTCAGAGGACAGGGAGATCACTGGTGAAGGGGATTTGGGAATAGTTCAGTGAATTTTGGCCCGTATGTCTCTGCAACTGCTGCTAAATTTAGAATCGGAAAAATCCACAAATTAGCCGCACCAATATTTAAGCACCACGGGTCGAAATTGAGGAAAATAGTAGCGGCTTATAACCTGAATTTGACGGTATATTTGATTTACTGGCAGCAGTTCAAAGCTAAGCAAGTAGAAACCTTTGACACACACAGGTGGCGCTCGCGTGATGCAACAGATGCACACATGCGGACACCTACGTGTAAATACAGTGAAGAAGAAGAGCATCAACATCAAAGCAACCACACAGACTCACATAGCAACACACACACACACTGTGGATCACAGGCGTGTTTACAGACGGACAGACAGAGCGGACGGATGAATAAATGATGTGTGTGATCTATAATGAATGCCTCTTGTTTATTACACAGCCTCACATTCAACAGGCCACACCACTGTCCTCGCTGGCTGGGTCTCTATGTGGCCGGCAAACGTGTCTTTGAGGGTAAAGTAACACGATTGGTTCATTTTACCCACAGAGGGTGGAGCCAGACGACGTGTCACATGACTTCAAAGATCTGTCTGCACCAGCATCAACAGAGGGTGGGAGTTCATAAAACACAATTATAATGGGAAAGTTAAACCTGTGGCCAACTAATAGCTAAGAAGCATCCATTGGTGAATGCTACTTGGTTAGCATTTAGCTAACTGAGAGCTGTGTGTTGGTAAAGAAACCTTGGAGCATTTATGGTGACCTAAATATTACACTTAATTTTCATGAACTGCCTTGTCAATCACCTTGTAGCTCCGCCCTAAAGCATACCCTGCTTTATGGTCTATTTTAATGTAAATTTCTCCAAATGAAAAGTTAACAATAATATTTTTACATTTTCTATCTGTTTTGTGACCATAGAAAAAAAATCCTTTTTGGTTCATTACTTTCTTTTCACAAAAGCTCAGCGATCAGAGAGGGTTAGGGGAGAGGGAGAGGACGGAGGGGGAGTTACAGAGCGCCCTGAGGGAGACAAGGGAGGAGAGGATGATGATGAAGACAATGACTTTGTGTTGTTTTATGCTGTCATATAACTCCTCTCTCTTCGTCTCCTCCTCCGGCCCCCTCGGTTCTTCCTCCAGGCACCAAAACATGATGGATATGTGTGTGTGTGTGTGTGTGTGTGTGTGTGTGTGTGTGTGTGTGTGTGTGTGTGTGTGTGTGTGTGTGTGTGTGTGTGTGTGTGTCTGTGTGTCTGTGTGTCTGTGTCATGTGTCAGAAGAAGCAATCTGAAGCAAATCGTTTTTTTTTTTTTAAGGATAAGCATCCCCTTTTATTCATATTGAGTGTTGGAGGAAAGTCATGCTTTGAAGGGTACGAAATTATCAATAATATATATATATTATTGATAATTTCGTGTTAATAATAATACAAAAATATACTTAGCATAATATTGTTTTTATCATGCTTTGTTTTTTATTTTTTTTATTTCCATATTGCTCATTTTAGTGATTATAAATGTTTCTTTTCATCCCGACTGTAAAAAAAAAAGAAACATATTTCTGTCAGCAAAGGCCCACCAGGTCAGCTGGGGCAGGAAATAAGTTGGGAGGGGGGTGTTTAATTGGCAGTCATCTGGAAAACAAGGTCACCTTTTTTATAAAAGACCGACTCGACCTTTGACCCCCGCAGCCCGGTCCCCGCTGGGCCTGATGGGACAGAACAATAGGACCTGCAGGCCGGCGGGCCACCTACAAGTGTTCCAGCGCCGGGGGTCGGCCATGTTGCCATACGCTCATGTCGGGACCTCTCAGAGCCGACTCCACTGCACACACACACAGACACACACACACACACACACACATACACACACACACACACACAATGCAAAAGTTACCGTCAGAAGCTCTTAATTAGTCCTCGTATAATTGGAGGAATAATTGGATTTTCTTGAGGTTATTGATTCGGCTTTCACTCGTCATCTGTTCTAATGAGAGATTAAAAAGGCCTCCAGACGACAATGGGCGTGAAATTGAACTTCCATTGAACTGTTACAGTGGAAGAAAATGCATCGTTGGAAATGCTACAATGTTGTTTTAAATAAGAAATACAATAGAAACTAGTTAAAAGTTTCTACCAGGCCAGACACCGTATATGTCTCAGGTAGACCTGTCAATCACCTTGTAGCCCCGCCCTAAAGCATCCCCTACTTTATGATCTGTTTGACTCTAACTGACCATAATTGACTAAATGAACATCATGCTGTATTGAAGAAGACTTGAAACTAGAGATTGAGACATAAACTCATGTTTACAATGTTTACTGAGGGAATACATCAAGAGAGAAGTAGAGTCATTTATATAGACTTCTATACAACCAGAGGAGTCGCCCCCTGGTGGTCAGGAGAGAGAATGCAGCTTTAACACATGAAGCATAGACTTCTATACAACCAGAGGAGTCGCCCCCTGGTGGTCAGCAGAGAGAATGCAGCTTTAACACATGAATCATAGACTTCTATACAACCAGAGGAGTCTCCCCCTGGTGGTCAGGAGAGAGAATGCAGCTTTAACATATGAAGCATAGACTTCTATACAACCAGAGGAGTCTCCCCCTGGTGGTCAGGACACTTTCAGAACCTGAGGTTGTCGTCTGGCTACAACACATTATCTCATGCAGCATCCAGCTTTTAATTTGCAGTGATTTGTACCCGGGAGGCCAAAGATATCTGCATATGTCCTCCTGCCTTTCACTGCAACAGGTATGATACATCTGCACTGACACGCCAGTTAGACAGGTTAACGGTTAACGGTTAACGGCTTCTCGTATCAAATCTCTTCATCTCAACAGATTTACCTTTTCTTCCAGGCGTGAGTGGGTTGTTGAAGAGAATCCTCTTTTGTGCGTCATTGTTTCTGAGACAAGAGCGATGCGGACGCCTCAAACCGACACACTCCTCTGTTGGGTCGGCTCGGCTTTGTGCGGCGCGTGGCGCTTCCAGACTTTTGTTTCTGGGCGTGTGTGTGTCCCTTCAGGTGTGTGTGTCAGAGGACCCGGGGGAGTTGAGTTGGCGGGAGGTTTAAATAAAAGTTGAAAGCGAGTCGTGAGGTTAAACAACAGCATGAGGACATGGCTCTGGGTTTCTATGTATTTAATTGTATTACGTTGTTATTGATAGAATCATTTAAAAAGATGTTTGATGTAAACGTTTGGTGTAAAGTTCATCTAAGGGCCGAAATGTAAAACACATCACTTCTAATTAACCCTGCATGGAAAAATATGTATAACTTCTGATTATCTGTCACAATAAATATTAAAACATTCAGCTTGACCTGATTTAAATTCTATTTTTTATCATCAAACAACAATGTTCCTTCAACCCTATCTCATCATACCACTAATTACTTAATACGGTACATGTAATGTTTTTTTCTTGCAATGAATAAATGTTCCTTTGTGTGTGTGTGTGTGTGTGTGTGTGTGTGTGTGTGTGTGTGTGTGTGTGTGTGTGTCCTGCTCTTCCTATTGTGTCCTGAGTGGCTGTCGTTTGGCCTGAGGCCTGCTAGATAATGCAGCGTGGATCTGCAGCAGCAACCACATCACGTCTCCGGGCCGCCGGCGACCCGATGCCCTCTGCTCCGCGTCTGTCGCGTACCGTAAAACAGGCGACCGGCTGAAGCCTCGCAGCCGGTCGAACCGCGGGAATGATTCCCAACAGTGCGTGACGATCAATGATTAACTGATCAGGTTCAGTGTGTAGACAAATCTGACTGTGAGGTTAAACTAATATTTAGTTAGACGTGTTAAACATGAATGTAAACATTTCTATACCAAACTGTAGTACAGTTTACATTGCTTTACTTTACTTTACTATACTATACTTTACTTTGCTTTACTTTGATTTAATTTGCTTTACTTTGCTTTACTTTTAATTACTTTGCTTTACTTTCCTTTACTTTCCTTTACTTTCCTTTGCTTTACTTTTAATTACTTTACTTTGCTTTACTTTGCTTTACTTTGCTTTACTGGACGGCTTTTGAAACACAGATGAATGAACGTGCAGAGATGAAGTGACGATCAGACAGTTGACGAGTTGTAATCTGCATCTCAGAAATTGTTATTAATAAAAGTTCACTGGTCAATAACTTCAAAATGCTGTGAGATATCAACTAGCGTTGTATACAATAATGATCCAGATGAAATGTGGTCGCAATAGGACCTACGGTAATATAAAGTGTATTTATTTTCACTGATAAATCAGGTTGAAAGTTCTCTGTTGCTCAACTGCGATGTCACGATCGTGTTCGCCATTCATAATTTTTTTGTTTTCATAATGAATTTGGGGGGGAAAAAGAGCAACAGAGAGACGCTGATCTATTTGTTAATGAATTATTATTATTATAATTAACAGTAGTGACACAATGTCCCGCACCTAAAATTGTATTTATTACCAAGCCGACCAGCTGAACACCATCTTTAGAGACTTTCATTTCACTTTTTTATTTCAGGGATCGAAGCTCATCAAAGTCCCCGACCCTCCACCGGCGGGGTCCCGTCCCCTTCAGAGTCCTCAGCCCACGGTTTAAGAAACCAGATGATGAATCACTGGCTTCATCTGCAAGGCGTGATACTAATTATCAGCGTAATGGCCGACGCCTCTGAACGTCAACACCCATAATCACACGGCGCTTTTGAAGGGAATGCCAATAGCGGAGCCACGTGCTGCGAGGCCGCCTGCAGATTGCATGCGACCGCTATCGACGGACCGATAGGGAAACGTCTGCAGTGATTGTGAACTACAGTCTTCCTGATGGGATGAATAATGGGTTTAAGTTTGAATCCAGTCAGCCAAAAAGAAAAAGAGAATAAAGCTCTGGCAATTAAAACAATGTGGATTATCGTCCTTTGAACAAATGCTCTTGTTATCCGGTTGGCTGAATAATCAAAATAATCATTAATTCGATTCAAAAAAGGAAAAGCCTCGCAGTTTTATTTGAACAGAGAAGTGAAACCACACCAAAGTGGTTTTATTGGTTGCAGCTTGTTTCGCTTTTGGGAAAAATGTATTTAAAAAACATAATGTTTCATTATGTTGAGTCAATTAATTTCAATTTAATGTGGGTTTATTGGCAATAAAGTTTTGAAAAAAAAATAATTTTGCCAAAGCATCAAAATTAAAGAATAAACAGAATACATATATACTTATATATACATATATATAATACAGTACAACATACAGTATAATACATTGCATTCAAATATATATGTTTAGGATCTGTTTACAAACAGAATTTGGAAAAAAAAAAAAAAAAATCCATATTCGACCGAATATTTTACATTTTAGGAGGAAGTTAACTGTTAGTTCTCTCTCTGCAGAAGGAGAAGAGGGCGAACTTTAAGATGAAAGCTTACCAAAGCTGAGCTCAATACAAAAGCAGATATTTACTTTATTGATTGAGTTTCCACTGGAATGAAATTCTCTCTGATTTCTGAAATGCAGCTTCATAAACTGTGACTGAGCCCTGAGGATCAGCATGCGTCTCTGTGCTGTTCCCTGTGGAGTCTTGTCACCACGTTGTCACAACCGGCCGGCAAACACAACACGGCGTCACGCCATCGATCAATAACAGAAGACGGGAGGAACGAGGTCAGCGAGAGAGAGAGAGAGAGAGAGAGAGAGAGAGAGAGAGAAGATGGATGATGAGCGGTCGCCTCTCGTTTGTTCTCCTGTTCACTCGCTGGTCTGCATTACCTGGATCACAGAGCACACACTCCCCGAGGGGAACACACACACTCTCACACACACACACACACACACGGACACACATTTACATACACAGTGCTGCAGCGGGGCAAACAATCAATTTACACCACTTAGTTGGTCGTTTGGAGTTCATCATTTGGTTTTTATCTTGACTCCGTATTGATTCAGCAGAGAGCGAGACGGAAAGTGATTATATGGACAGAGTGTTCATATTCACGTCATATTTTTCTCAATTCAAATAAAATCTGTTCTCAAAGTCACGTTCACAGCTGTGCAGATGGCCGTCACACGTGATATCCACAGTGTTTGATTCCAAAGAGTGAGTATTTATTTTAAGGGCCGCATGTTCACGTGAAGACGTTGCATAATATCTCAGTGTATTCTCATGCTTTGTCTTTTTCATAGATTTTTGGTTTTTGCAGTGTGAAAGCTTTGAGAGTTTGCAGTGATCGACTGCACACGAATCACGACGGAAAACATTTCTTTGAGCTTGCAACATCAAAATCGGGAAACCAGTGAAGTTATTGGAAGGTGTTATACTTATAATAATACACAAATGCTTGCAGAGGATCCAATGAGGATAATTGCCACCCGTGTGCTTAAAACATTTTAAAGGCAATTTTCCGTATCTCTGCACTGCATTTTTTCATTGAGCTTAACATTGAGTAGTCAAAGGCTTAAAGTTAACAGATAGAGGGCTCCTCTTTTATGTTGTGCATCAGGGGTGGAGCAGGTGGTCCTGGGACTGTTGCCTGATAAACATTATGAATGAAGCCTTCTGTCTCCTGCCTTCATGCCCCGGCAGCAGGTGAATAGTGAGTGGAGTCAAAGCCCCGGGGTCGTGAGTCGAGAGGGTCGTCTGGCTGATCCGGGTCGCACTCATCTTCACAAGCCTTGTTCCATGCAAGAACATAACCACAAGGGGAGGATTTCTGTGAAGAAGAGCCCAGTGATTCAAACGGTTGGGTATCAAATCATGATAGGACTCGGTGATTACCAATGCATGGTTAGAAACCAGTGCAGTGAGGCGGTTTCTCCCTTTTTGACTTCAGATCTTGTCCTGAAACAAATAATAGGTACAAAACCAAACCCACAAAACTAAAATGGAAATAAGTTAATTATTTTGTACACTTTTTAAATTATCAAAGTAAACCTTTTTTATTCAACATGCACAGATATGCTCTCCTCTATCATTCATATATTTGTTTTTAACACACTCTTTTGATCCATCTCTTCGACTAAAAGATGACATCTACATGTTTAGTCCAGCCTGCAAAGCACTTATTGACTTTATTGATTGTTATTCCAAACGAGGAAACGTATTTGAACAAGCCAGTCTCCATGAGCATCTGCAAAACACAGAATACTTTAAATGTTGAAGTTTCTGATCAAAAAATATGTTTCATATCGGCCTGATCTTACTCACAGAATGCCAAGTGGTTAAAGTTGTGAAATGATTGGTTAGGGTTAGAAAAGAGTTCAAGGTTTTGTTAAAATAATATCGTAACAACGGAACTTCATGCCCTAGCGTATCTGTGTAACATAACACAATGTAAAGTGACAATGTAACATAATGACGTATCGTAATGTAGTGTAAAAATGTAGCGTAATAATGTAGCGTAATGTAGGATAAAAAAGTTGCGTAATAATGTAGGATAACAATGTTGTGTAATAATGTAGCGTAAAAATATAGCGTAATAATGTAGCGTAATAATGTAGCATAAAAATGTTGCGTAATAATGTAGCGTAAAAATGTAGCGTAATAATGTAGCGTAATAATGTAGCGTAATAATGTAGCATAACAATGTTGCGTAATAATGTAGCGTAATAATGTAGCCTAATAATGTAGCGTAAAAATGTAGCGTAGTAATGTAGCGTAAAAACATAGCGAAACAACGTAGCAAAACAACGCCAAGTAACAATGTAATGCTGCATCGTAACATAATGTAGCATAACTCTGTAAAATAGCATCGTAGCTGAACAATTTAGTATAACCAAGAACTATCTCAAATAGATAACAACCGCCCTCAGCAGACTCTTTCATATGTTACCACCAAAAGTAAAGTCAACGTTGACTTTTGCTTTCACACAAACAGCGGCCCGCTGAATGAAAGCCATGTATGTCTGACCTGTCAATCACCTGTCACCTGTCTGCCGTTCCTCGCTTGTGAAACTCGTAAAAGAAGTAATAAATTGGCGGCCGAGCTGTCTGTCAATCAGCTCTCCGTGTTTCTTCCTCACCTCTCCGCTGCAGACAGAAGCCACCGCGTCGCTCAGCACCTACGTGTGTTTGTGAGTGTTTCTGTGTAACAGTACGATACATCATTCATGCCCGTCATCTTTCTTTCCTGCCGGAGGGGAGTGTGTGTGTTTGTGTGTGTGTGTGTGTGTGTGCGTTCGCTCAGATGTTTGTTCACACGTGTACATCGAGAGCTGGCTGTTGTTGCGTCATCATCCTGACATCCCCGACACTGGAGGATCCCAGCAGGCCACGGCTCAAAGGACCTCCCTTAATCTCCTCTCATGACCTACGACATCTCCTGAAGACGGCTGAAACTCCGACTGCACTTCAGTCGTCTGAAGCGGTCGCAGCAAATCTCCCTGATGTTGCAGAGTGGGGATGGAGATTAGGTGGGGGAGGGGAGGGGAGGGCAGGGGAGGGGCCGGTCCCTCGGCTCTTCCTCATCGTCTGTGCTCTCATCCAGCGTCCCGACCTCTGACCTTTAAAGGCCTGACCTTCCTCGGATCAGTTTGCTGAATACGCCAGGGTCCGTCAGAGGAGTGCAACTTTAATATTTAATCTTTTTTTTTTTTCACTTTGTGTAATCCACTCTCACTCCTGCCTCCTATTGCCCTAAAGCAATGAGTGACAGATACATAGCACCGCATGAAACTTTTAAGTGTACCAACGACACCCCCCAAACAAACACACACACACACACACACACACACACACACAGGCTGATGCTGATTGACTGCTTGGCATTGTGGGAAGCTTGATGTGGATCAGCCTCCTCAGACATGAAATAATGATGCTGTGATCTCTCTACTCCCACTTCTGTCTGTCCAGTCCTGGATTTCTCCTCTTCATCATTCCTCCCTTTTCTCGTCATTTTCCATTTCTCTTGCTGCCTCTCACCCTCTTCCTCTTCTTTTCTTACACCTCTTAAACCTAGTTTATTCTGTACCTAATGTCTAGCAAATCAGTCATTTATAACGCAAAGTCTGCATAATAAAATTAATTTAGAAAGAAAATGGATGAGCTGAGTCCATAACGTCTTCATATTAGAACACCTCAGAGTGCATGAACATACTTGAAGGTATTTAAATGTATTTATATTGCACTAGATAATATAATCAAAGTGGCCATAGCGATTAAAGTGTTAGTAGTCTACTGCAAGCAGCTTGTTATGCAGCCTGACAGCAGCGGGAAGGAAGGACTGATACAGAGGTTTCAGCCTGGTCTCCTAAAAATGTGCATGAAACAAAATAGGCTTGTCAATTACGCTTAAAAATCACTTTTTACGTTACATTTTCTTTTAACGTGTCACAAACATATGCAATCCAAGTCAGTCCACAGAGGAGGAGGAAGGTTTTGATGGATGGATCTTTGCTAGATAGATATTTCCTACTTTGCCCGATGGCCTTATTTTGGAAAGCATCTGCGAGCGATCCCGCTGGTCCGGAAGAGGAAAGGTTTTTAATACGCTCCTGTAGCGTCACTGAGAGAAACAATTTCCCCATTTTCCATTTCTCCTCTCTCGTAAAAGCATGTTGGCATGAGCTCACTAGTTGTGGGGAGGAGGGTCGGCGTTGTGAGTTGAAAGAGTGTGAAGTCGAGAGAGAAGGCAGCGAGAGGATCAAGGCTCTGAAGGAAGGAAATAAAATTAAAATCTGCTTTTTGAAACGTGAATATTAGCAGAGAAAAGTCGCTCTTGTTGCCGTGCTTGTGCTTGTGCGTTTCGAGCCTCTGCACATGTGTGTGTTGTTCTTTGCCTGTAAGTGTGTGAGTGTCTCAGAGGTGTAGTAAAGGGAGGGAGTGGTGGTCTGGGGATGCAAAGGCAGACTAATGGATACGATGCTAATGGGTGGCAGCAGTACGACTGCACGATTCAGACAATTAGAACAGGAAAGAGAAGGAGTGAGGACTGGTGGTGATGGACCTGGAGGGACCGCTATACCGTTCAGACCCCTGCACTAATGAATGCAGATCATGCAGACCACCATCTACACGTTTTCAAGTATTTTCAGGGAACGGGAGATTCCTCCGGTCCTTGACGTGGAGGTTCCAGTGGACACAAAGAAAAAGAACAATCTACGTTACTCATTACAGAAAAGTAATCTGTGTTTTCATTCTCAAATAAAGCGAAACCCCCCCCCCCGAAGACTGACTGCTGAAGTCTGAGGTGCATCTTAAAGGGCCACGCCACCAATTGTACATCAAAGCCTGTTTACAGGTGTTATTTGTGCATTTTCTATTCATATTTTAAATCTGCATCAGAACTGGAAAGCATGAAGTAAACACAAATCCTTGTTTTTTCAAGACAACAATTTAGTGCACGGTGATCAAAGCAGAGGACGACTGCAACTTCATGAGCATCTGCAGAAGTTGCCGAACAATCTTAATGAATCCTTCAGACCGCACGCCGTGCGAGCCTCCAGCAGCGAGCGGGTTGGTTAACAGGAGAGGCTTTGACACCAACACTAACTTTCATTACAGGCTCTGAAACGCTGGATGCAAATTTAATGAAGCCGTTTCACAAACCTTTACACTAATGAACCACAGAGTGAGTCTGGGCAGAAATACTGAGGGAGAGCTTGGAAACGTTATATATTGATATCGCAGATCTGGATTATTATGTTGTTATTAGCAGCAGCGTCCGCTTACTCTTCTGTGGTGGAGCGATCAGATTGGATCAGGGAGGAGGCACCGGAGTGAATTCCTCCAGGGTACATTTCATAGAGCGCTTTATCGGATGTGATTTATTCTGCAGCCGTATCAATATCAAATGTTGGTCTGCAACGTATCCTCCTGCAACATGATACGAAAAGTTACTCCTCGTTTTGTGTGCGTTTTCCTACGAACGTCCAGCGACACGTGGAACGAACAGCGGTTTCCTGGCGGCTGTTTGTTGGACCCGTTCACCACATCTCCCGCCCACCCGGTGTCTTCATACGCCATCGTTCATAACATGCGGGAAGAAAATGATGGGATACTTATATATTATGGCGCATTATTTTTCCTGGATTGTGCTACAAATGCTGGATGAGACCAGCCTGCTATAAGACGTATTTTATAAATTTTTTCATTTTAATGCTGAGAATTCAAATCCTATTTTAATTTGAGACATCAAACAAGACTCAAAATGACTGTAAAAAGACATAATTACAATCAGATGCAAGATGACGACAAAATGTTATTGCAAACTAGGGAAAAAAAACTAGGAAGAGACACAAAATGACTTCTTTACTGTTTTTAATGATATGTCAGGAGAGAAATGTTGGAAAACGTTACATTATTATAAACATGACAAACTTTTATCTGTAAAGCATTTTCCGGCTAAAGCAATAACTCTCGTACGATTACTAAAAATGATTCCTGCAAACTATTTGCAAAAACTTAATTAAAAATAGAATATTCAATTTCCTATTCATCTAATGTTTTGGATTTTGTACAAATAACCACTATTGATGACAATAATTAATACAATATTTTTTTACAAGTTTGAAAGTATTTTAAAGAACACTGGTGGAAAAAGTCTAATTTAAACAGGTACATGCACCAAATGGGTTTAGTTTTAACACATATTATTGTATGACATTACAGCAATAGAAATGTAGATTCTTCGAAAAAAGAAACCAATTAGTATACTTACTATTATTTCTTGATAAAGTCAAAGTGCTTTCAGTCTGATTATTAATTTAATTGTATGGACTAAACAGCTGCAGCTCTAAAGCGCTTCCAGTGAACTGTGTTACCTTTAAAGCAGCAAGCAGATGAACTTTACCTGGCATGAGCATTTGGCCGTATGCCAAGTCCCAGTCGCCAGACCAGAACGAAAAAGACATTTCCTGGTGACAGATTCTGCTGTTAATTTGCTTGATGATGTTTTGATTAGAACAGGTTGTTGAGCTCATTAGTGGACCCGTGTGTGTGTGTGTGTGTGTGTGTGTGTGTGTGTGTGTGTGTGTGTGTGTGTGTGTGTGTGTGTGTGTGTGTGTGTGTGTGTATGTGTGTGTGTGTGTGTGTGTGTGTGTGTGTGTCTGTATCTGCATATCCGTGTGGGTTTCTGTGTAAACGCTTGCGTCTTAATTACTGGAGGTGGTGTCACTTCTCTGCCGCTCTCTCCGGGCCCCTGTTGTCGGCCTCTGTCTTCATTAAGTTAACCACAGGTGCCAATTAGCTCAGAATACCTTGTTCCCGAATATGAAGAAGAAGAAAAAAAATGGCTTTCTGCCAAGTAGAAACTGTTGTTGAGTGACTGGCAACCAGCAAGATGAGCGCTGAGCTCTGACCTCTGCTGCCCCCTGCTGGCCAGCCGGGTCTCCTACGCGTCCGAGTCGCCCACCTCTGCTCCCTGCTGGCAGCTGATCCACAGTGAAGCTGACGGTAGCCTCAGGTGATGCTGTGGCGGATCATGTCAGCGCTGCCAGCCACGCTTCCTGTCAGAAACCGGAGAAGTTGTAGTTCTGATGCTTTCTGGACGGGAGAGACGGCGTACAGGTGTAACATGCACCTGTTGTCAGACTCACCTTTTCCTGACACGGAGTTGCAGGAGACACAGATGTCTTTTAAAAAAATCCCCATCTTGCCTTTCATCTGCGCCGAGTGGAGGCGGATGGATGAGATCAAACGCTCGAGCTGGACTCACAGCTGAGCTCTTTCATCAGGAGGCCGCTGATATTTTCCTTTTTGCCGGAACAGGAACATTTAATTCATCGGTCCTCATATACAGGAATGTTTATCTAAACATTTTGATAGAGATTTTGCATTTAGATCTTTAGATCCAGTGTTTTCTTTATGACGTACTACAATGTTTTATGATGAGGTGTTTGCTTTCCATCGATGCAATGATAGTTTGAGAATTCAGAGATCAGCAGCTGGTTTGCATCAGGATATACCAAATGATTATTGTTATCTTTGATAATGGATTGATCATTTGAGTCACGTAACGACACTTCAATCTTATCTTAAACTAAGTAGTTTGGTAACTAATTTGTTTCCTGTGAAGACAGGAGTGTGAATGGGTAATGTGTCCTCACTTTACTAATGGTCCTCACTTTGAAGGTCTAAAAATGCAATTGGTCCTCACAAAGATAGATGTTCAAGTATTTGCACACACACACACATACACAGATGCACGCACACAGATTATCCTTTATTGGTAGCCGGGATCTCTATATAAAGCAATGTTCTTGCTAAATAAGATATATTTAATGTGTAATTCAACAATTCAGCATATAGGTATATGCATGTACACACACACACACACTCACAAACACACACACATACACAGGAAATGCTTATTTTGACTCTTCATATGTAAAACCTCACAGTGAGGAACCTGCAGACCTGGTTTCATGTTAAAGTTTCTTGATAATCCCATTAAGGAGGGATACATGTAATGTAAGTGGTGCATTCAAGGACACTCAGAAAAGCAGGAACTTTCATCTGTTAACTTACTGTAGAGGACAAACAAGATGGCAGCATGGACATGGATAATTTGTAGTTGGTTGTTTCTTGCCTTAAATAAATTGCTGTCTCTCAAACATCAGATGTCAGTAGGTACTTGAATGCACCACATGAAGGCAATACAATGTCCACTTTAAAAGATTATTTTTTCCCATCAATCAAAATTTCTGAAAGTAGATTTGTTTTCCCAAAAGACCGACATGAACTGAATTTGCCTTGAAAGGTTAGAAATCAATTAAAAAGTGCACACTTTGAAAAAGATCCACAGAGACACACACATCCCTCGCCCTCATCTCCTCTGAAGCCCCTTTGACCTGCACCAGAAACCCCACCCGCCCAGCCTGAACCAGGCCTGAACCAAGCGCACCCCATGAGAGCTCGCTGGAAGTGTGTGTGTGTGTGTGTGTGTGTGTGTGTGTGTGTGTGTGTGTGTGTGTGTGTGTGTGCCCCAGACGTGCAGGGGATTATCTGAGGTCTCTCTGGAGGGGTCATTAGACAGCTCTGATTATCTCTAACACACACACACACACACGAATTGATCTATCTCGCTCCACACACATCTGTTTACGAGATGAAATCTGACACCTCATCTCCTCAACCTGTGAGAAGTGTGTACGTGTGTACGTGTGAGCGTGTGTGTGTGTGTGTGTGTGTGTGTGTGTGTGTGTGTTGAGATCATCAATATGCATTGTAGTGGCTTAACAACAATGACAGAATAGAACAAACAGACCAACCCATTGGCGTCATAAAACCACGTCAGTAATGATGATGATGATGATGATTGAGCTCAATAAGTATTTGAGACTTCCACCCTACAACATGAGGTGAAGGTTTCATTTGTTTTTATTGCATTTCAGTTTTAAATGTTTTCCTTAAAAGGTGTAAAACAAAGTGCTCCAGCAGAGGGCGCTGTGGTCCTCTGTTAGGAGGTGATCACAGTCTGAGTGTGATGGACTCCACTTTAGTGACTGACCTCTGATTTATCTGCTCACATGTGGCACAGATCACATGATGGAGGTGAAAACAGAAAATACAAATACGCTGATATTCTCCCGTCACTCTGAGGCCACAGTTATGCAGGAACACAGTCTGAACTCCTTCAGTGCTTACCTTTCACAATAAAAGCCCGGAACATATACGCTGTTGACCAGAGGGAACTAAACACATTTCACTAAAAGGAAACTCAATGAAATATCTTGGAGCGGGTTTAGAACACACAACCTTTGACCTCTGGGTCAGCAGGATCCTGCTAGTTGGTCCTCTGCCTGTAAATCAAATTTAACATTTTATTTAATAAAATGTCAAACATTCACATCGCTGCTGGTTTCACGAATGTTGATGTGGAACATTTGCACGACGGGACTATTGCACAGTTCCATGTTCAAGGCCATCACTTTGGGAAATTAATCAGATTTCGTGCTCACAAAAAGCTTTTTATGAACTAGAAGCAGAAGAACTGTCGCCAGAGAATCAGAGGAGATCGCTTCAGGTGTGTAGGAGTTACGGTTAACGTGAGCAAAATGTTCCCACATGTGACAAAAACAAGTCTGTGTGTGTGTGTGTGTGTGTGTGTGCTGGTATGAGATGTGAATGTCAGTGTTTGGACAGTCGTCCATCCGTCACAGTCTCATACAGTAACTGTCAGAACGAGCCGGTCAAAGGTCGTTTCATATCGGAGCTTTTGTTGCTCTAATCTCAAGGAAAACAAAGTAAACGGAGCAATGACAAAGCAAACATCTCTCTCTCTCTCTCTCTCTCTCTCTCTCTCTCTCTCTCTCTCTCTCTCTCTCTCTAGGAAGCAGGAAGAGAGGGAGAAGAGGGAACAGAAGGAGGAGCGAGAGGAGAAGGAAGAGAGGGAGGAGAAGGAGGAGAGGGAGGAGAAGGAGGAGAGGGGAGAGGGGGAGAAGGAGGAGGAAAGGGGGCGAGGGAGGAGCAGGAAGAGTGAGGGAGGAGGAGAGGTTTTTATTCTTTCTTTTGTTTGTCATGTGTTTGTTGTCTTGTGCATAATGACATAATTAATAACCCTTGAATATCATGAACCACCTGCATGGAAGTTTATTATTTCATACGGTTGTCAAGACTATGACGGGCGAAAAGTCATATTTTATTATGTGATATAGGTAGTTTTTAATGTTATGAAGGTTTTACAGGATGTATCTTTAATGTGAGATAAAGTGAGGAACACTATATGTTGGATGACGTATTTTGCATTTCATGCATATTTATGTATATCTGGGGATGGAAAAGGCAAATATACGAAACACTACATTCACTCTCTCACTCTCTCTCTCTCTCTCACTCTCTCTCTCTCTCACTCTCTCATTTCTTCCACATGCGTAACCATTCCACATCGGTGTAACGTTCATTGTTGGGAGGCGCGTGCGAGCACGTTTCTGAGTCTGAGTCAGCGATGTTTCAAAGACGGCGCACGTCAGTGACGACGTCAGCTCGACGCCCACGAGCGTAGAGAAACGTCTCACGGGTGAGAACCAGAGCGAGTGGAAAACTCCTCTCTCACATCCTGCAGCCGCCGACCTCTCGACCTCTGGCCTGGAGACGCCGAACGGTGACGCTGACACACCGCCTGATGCCCGTCAGTGCATGAGTATTGAGTATGAGTTATAGTTTGCTGACACATACATATTATTGATTATGAGTATCTAGCTACTTACAACTGAGGAGGCGTGTGCGGTCTCTGCGGTCTCTGCGTAGTTAGCTAGTGACGAGCTCGCTAGCTGGCTAGCTAGTGAGCTAGTCATAGCTAGCATAATCAATAATATGTATGTGCCAGCTATGAAACATACTCAACACTCGTCCCACTATCGAATATCGCCCCCATAACCATCATATTAATGTCTATCTATTTCCTTTTTCTGTTATAACTGAGACTTCTGCAAGCTTTGAGGCGCTGCTGGCCTTTCGATAGATAGATTTCACACCAGATTCACATCTATAAACCGCCGATTCACTGGAACCACTCGCTGAGGCTGTTGCACCTCTCGGTCATGGTCTGGCTGCGGTTGCCAACACACACCAGATACACATCTGTAAGTAGCCGATTCACTGGAACCACTTTTTGTGCGGTTGCCAACGCACAAAAACAGTGTGACAGTTTGGTAGAATCACCCGATGAAGAGGATTTCAGCCAATCAGCGCTCTGCAGTGAAGTTCCTGAGGAAACGCTCTGATTCTGCGTGCTGAGCTCATTTTCTCTTTAGCCAGAATGTGTTCCAACATGCAGTCAGACGCTTCCCTCAGGCAGCTGCTGCATTCAAATTCAAATAATAATTAAATGATGGGCAATTATTAGAGTAACGCACAACGCTAAGATGTGTGCATGGTTTGTTTTGCTGTCAAACATGTGCATGAGGACGTCATGTTCCCTTCAGTGTAAACTCACCGGAACTCTCCGTCCTGGTGAAACTGTACGGCTGCGACGCCATTGTCCCTTAATTCAATTAAATTACATTTATTTTGTATAGCCCAAAATCACAAATAAAAAATTTGCCTCAGAAGGCTTTTTTTTCAATGGCTGCCCAACTACCGCCAAACATCATCATTGTAATCAAGTTTTGTACTTTACCTTTAAGAACCATTCCATGTTCCTCTGTGTCGTAGAAGAATCCCATCACCTCATTACCAGCAGCGACGCTGGTTATTTTTCAGCCAATTGGAAAGCTTTGTTACAAACTGGGAAAATTCTGCTTTGCATCTCGTAGGTTAAGAAATGAAAAACAGCTGAAAAGTTGTTTCGCAACAAAGTACAACACGTCTTCTTTGTAACGTCCATGTCGTTCACACATTGAGACTTAACGCTCATGAACACAACGTGCTACTTTCTTTATTCAAGGTATAGTCGGAAAAGATTTGTTTTTAGTTCACGGTGGAAGATGTAGAAACTTCCTGCTGTCAATGGGGAGCTCCTTCCACCATCGAGGAGCCAGAACAGCGAATGGTTGAGACTTTGTTGAGTGTTTAGCTCGCAGTGACGAAGCTACGAGCCGATTGGCAGAAGCCGAGCGGATGTGATTGTCATCACATACAATACAAAGAGTAAAGCCTGTATACATTCTAATATACAAAATTACTGAAAATATACAGGCAGAAGCAAAATGCTTATACATTTCCATTCAAAATTATTGTCAATGAAGTAACCCCCGAGATAATTAGATATGAAGAAATAATAAAATATATATATATATATATATATATATATATTTCATTCACACGTGTAACCCTCAAAACTAGTTTTATAAACAATCCTTTTGAAAACCAAAGCTAGTTGTCCATTCTTACGTCGCTGTGGTTCTAATCCACTCGTTTAGTCACTTTTTGGTTTACAACGTGGATCGTGTTCGTTTTTGGCAATAATTCTGTCATCTGATCCATCATTTATAGAAATATTGGAAAATAGTCTTCCACCTGAAACAGACACAAGGTCCAGCATGTTCATCTTATGGGAGTTTAAAGGTTTCCTCACATTTGCCGTAGATAATCTTGTAGAAAAAGACAAAACAAATGTCCTCCTGTTTATTTAATGTTTCTGACCTACATGTGTCTGTCAGCGGGTTTCTGGAGTCTGGTGTCCGTTCCACAGTCAACGAGGCATAACAGATCATCTCGCTCATTATTGATGGCTGTGGATCCAGCGTATAACAACACCGCTGTGGCTCACCGGCTTCCCACGTATGCGTTGTGTCTTAAAGGGAATCCACACCACCGCTTGTTTTGAGATCCATTTGGACGTTATCACTCGGCCAGGGTTAGGGTTGGTAGGGGTTAGGGTTGGCAGGGATGGTAGGGTTAGGGTTGGTAGGGTTAGAGTTAGGGTTGGTAGGGTTAGGGTTGGGGTTGGTAGGGTGAGGATTAGGGATTGTAGGGTTAGGGTTGGTAGTGGTTACGGTTGGTAGGGTTGGGGTTGGTAGGGTTAGGGTTGGTAGTGGTTAGGGTTGGTAGGGTTAGGGTTGGTAGGGGTTAGGGTTGGTAGGGTTAGGGTTGGTAGGGTTGGATCGTGGGGGTTAGGTTTTGTACAGGGCGGGGTCCTCCTCCGAAGAAGACCAAGAGGGGCACTGGCGCTAGGGGGCTGTATTTAACAAATTGGGTTATAAAAAATCTAAGAAGGGTAATGAGAGCTCTAAAAATGGGGGCGACTGTGGCTCAGTGGTTAGCAAGTCGGTCTTTCAATCAGAAGGTCGGTGGTTCGATCCCCGGCTCCGGCAGTCCGTGTTGTTGTGTCCTTGAGCAAGACACTTAACCCTAATTGCTCACCGTTGCTGTGTCTACGGTCTACTGTACACTGTATATCATGTAAGTCGCTTTGGATAAAAGCGTCAGCTAAATGAAATGTAATGTAATGTAATGTAAAAATGAAAATAGGTAAATAAAACCAACAATATATATAAAAAAATTAGAACAATAAAAACACATGGTAGTAGAGCCAAGCCGAGGAAAGGATCATGGCAGGGGAGGATTAAGTTTAATGAAGTTTAATGCAATGTAAAAAAAATATATATTATAGTTTTAAGTTCGATCAACTTCATGAATAAATAATATAATTTATATCTAGTTATATCTACAATATTTCTATTTTTAGGACAATATTTGTTCAGTATGACCATTTCTTTAAATAAATACAGCTGAAAACATGAAGTAAGAAGTGAAAAAAGGCAACAATAGATCCAACAAAATACCGCCAGTGACATTTGAAATGTAGCAATTATTTATTATTGTTTATGCTTTGTTTGGTAAATCAGACACCAATGGTGCAGCGCTGTACATTACCTGAAAACATCTCACTTGCTCCGTCACCTTAGTCTCTTTCTAACATGAACCTCAAACAAACACACACACACACACACACACACACACACACACACGGATCGTCTCAGGTCTCCGGGGATTTGCCTGCCAGCGTGTGAAGCGCCACTTGGCTGTCACCTTCCCATTCAATGGCGCATCTGTTTATTGTTGCATTGTGGTCCGCGGTGCTCCTGTTGACACGCCGAGAGTGTCGTGACGGGGTGAAGTTACGCCGGCGTGATACCCTAACACCCGCTTGGAGAACCAGAGAACCTGATCTGATGCTCAGTGTGTGTGTGTGTGTGTGTGTGTGTGTGTGTGTGTGTGTGTATGTGTATAGATGCCCAGTTGTCTTTGCATCAATAATAAAAAAGTAGTTATGGTGTTTGGTTCAAAGTGAATCATTCACCTCGTGTGATGATTAAAATCAGGAAGCCGTCCATGCTTCTCCTTTATTTACATGTTGTACTACAGTTGACTTTTGTCCAACATCTTCCCAAACATCCTGGAAAACACAAGTGGAAAAGGTCAAATGTCTCATTTTAAAATCCTCCTATTTTCCTTGACCGGAGATTGAACGAGTCGTCTTTCAGCGCTTCCCAAAACGCCATCCGACCGACCGGAAGTGACGCTCGGGATGTTAACGCTCAACTTGAGGATCCTGGACCGGAGTGAGTCTTGTTGTGGACTCACGTCACATGGTCGCACAAGCAGGCCTAAACTCAAGGGGCCAAAACCCAGAATAATGTGAGAGACAAAATCCATATAACCAGGGCGACTGTGGCTCAGTGGTTAGTAGATCTGTCTTTCAATCAGAAGATCGATAAGTCGCTTTGGATAAAAGCGTCAGCTAAATTAAATTAAATGTAATGTAATATAACCGTGTAGTAAACCAGGCTTGTTTTTATTATTACAGCTGTCTGTAATACATTTTTCAGAATTTGTAAGCAAATGAGAGATGATTTTATAGACACGTTTTAGAAAGAAGATCCTTCTCCTTTTTTAATCCCCTTTGGGGGGACTGTTCTCTGCATTTATCCTTACTAATTAATTAATTAAGGAGCAGTGTGCTGCCGCGAAGCTCCCGGGGAGCAACCAGGGGTTCAGCGTCTCGCTCAAGGACACTTCGACATGCAAACTATGGGGAGACCGGGGAATCGAACCGTGTGGTTTCAGGACGGCCACTCATCCCCATGAGCTACAGCCGCATAACCCTACAGAAGAGAGAGGATCTGCTGGTGTTCACCTACACCTTCGAGACAAAACAACCTTTGTTTTATGGCTTTTGTGTTGTTGTTCTTGCCACAACAGGAATAACAGGTTATGAAAAATGAGGACGAATGTGGTCATTGCACTACAATGCAAAGACAGAAGAGCAGCGACTCTCACGTCTGTTCATGTGAGCCGCCAATTTAAACAGGCAAAATAAAATCTTGACTTTGTGAAGAAAACTGGACAATGGGTGGCTCAATACTCCTGCTGGTGTTTTTGTATTGTATCCTCACACACACACACACACACACACACACACTGTAGTTGTGGGGTCTTTTGTCACAATGTCACCCAGAAATGAAGTGAAATGGATCAACACGAGCAGCATATCTCTCTTTACAGCGAGACGGGGCAGAATAATGTGACTTTTCTCAGATGTAAAATCCAGTTTGACAGAATTGTACGGTGTATTGCCGTCTGTAAAGCTTTCAAACTCTTGTAAGTATGCTTTAAAACTTCATAGTTAATGTTTTACGCCTGCTACAATACACCCACCTTACTGTTGCTTGTGATGGAGACTCCCCATCGCTCGGACTTTTTAATCGCAGTGAATTGAATTGTGCAACTTTGTTTGAGTGACGGAGAAAAACAAGCACGTCCCATTAAGAATCACTCATTACCAGTTAACAGGTTTTACCTGGAAACCGGTTCCATGGATGAGGAAACACCTGATTCAATGGTTCTTATCTTTTTCCTTGCAGTACACTCAGATGATTAACAGTATGAGCAGCTCACTCCCTGGTTGTTTAAATGTGTGGGAGGAGCCTTCCTGTGAATTAAGAAATCCTGATGCTGGTGGTTCCTATACACACACCAGCGAGGCCAGGAGTTCACATCCTTAAACATATGGTCGATTATCGCTGTTGTTTCAAGAGATCAGTTGATTAGTAGAAGCGAGAACTACTTTGTGGTCCACATCCAGACATGTTTACACTTAGATCGTACACACTGTGCATGATACACAGCCAAGTCTTCCCCTGATGATAAAAGTCCGTACCAATCAAAAAACCTTGGAATTAGTTTTTAACGTCTCACAAATCCGTTTGCCATCACAAACAAGCAGGACTTTCACCCAGGAGACCGCTGCTCCTGTCTTGACTAAACATAACCAAGAAGGTTTGTTGCATAGTTTTGTTTAAATTCACAAGGACATGTAACCGACCCCCCTTTCCCTCAAAATGTACTTGAGGGTTTATCTGTTTGAGAAGGTCACACAGGGTTGTAATACAAATACTGCAGGAAATACCACTGAACCAAACAACGTGTTAGGGTTAGGGTTAGCCCTAACCCTTTAAACAGATTTCCACTGATAGGGTTTGCAGAACCAAGCGTTGGTGCTGCCGACCACATGTTGACATTACAGCGTGAGTCGGTAGAACGAGCATCTTATCAGGTCAACTGAGATGACTCGCAAGATACATACGATTCAAAATCACTACACGGATGAAACATTTTATTACAGTTAATGTGTAGCTGAACATTCCAGTGTTTTGTCATTTTGAAAAGTTTTAAGTTCATTTTAACCAACCAAACGAAAAGAATGATGATGGGAACATCTACTGGTCTGCATGAGTGGACGTTGATTTGGAAATACAGTTCAAGTATAGTAAGCAAATTATTAGAGTAAAAGTATAAAAAACACTGTTGAGGCCAGGCGGCAACATCTGGGTTCTGCCGAGTGAAGCTAATGATAATATCTTTAAAGCTGCATTCCCTCTCCTGACCACCAGGGGGCGACTCCTCTGGTTGTATAGAAGTCTATGCTTCATGTGTTAAAGCTGCATTCTCTCTACTGACCACCAGGAGGCGACTCCTCTGGTTGTATAGAAGTCTATGCTTCATGTGTTAATGCTGCATTCTCTCTCCTGACCACCAGGGGGCGACTCCTCTGGTTGTATAGAAGTCTATACTTCATGTGTTAAAGCTGCATTCTCTCTACTGACCACCAGGAGGCAACTCCTCTGGTTGTATAGAAGTCTATGCTTCATGTGTTAACGCTGCATTCTCTCTCCTGACCACCAGGGGGCGACTCCTCTGGTTGTATAGAAGTCTATATTTCGGCCATAAGTCAATTTTCTTTTTTTTTTACTGGACATAAATGGCAATGTTGTGCGTATCTTGGCGAGGCTTTGTTTGACTTGTATTGATGGATTCAGTTGGTTGGATTCAAAAACTGTATAGTCCTCCTGTGTAGCTTCATGCTATCAATATGAAACGGCATATTTTCAAAACTCAGGGTGCTTTCTCGAGTCACTGTCGAGTCACTTTGAGTCATAGTTATGGTGTATGTTCATTTTTATTGTGTAATAGTGTTATAAACATGACAAATTAACTTATATTGAGGCCAGGATGTGCCTAAGGGCTGGTATTTATTGATAGGTCGATGAAGACTCCTCTGAAGCCCCCAAAAAGGCTCTGGGGTACAACGAATGGAATTGGGGCAGCGTTTACTCAACCTGCCGCACACACTCGTGGTGATTAAGTATCTCAGAGAGAACCAGGTGGCTGATGGGAAGACAAAGAAGGAGACAAAAGCAGTACATTTAGAATATTTGGGAGTCCGTGGGGAGTTTCTTTTTTTTCCACTTTACACACAAAGACTGAAGAGTTAATAATAGCTCAGCCCACCTCCCTGTGAGCCGGGCCGTCGTCTCCCCTGCCTTCCCCCTGTTGGCTTCTACCGCTCAGGTAGGTGGAGAGGTAACTTGATATGGTGGGAGCTTTCTGTCTTCAGGGGTTAAAACACCATGCAACAGTCTGCTGTTGTCTGGAGCAATACATCTATTGCTCGGACCCGAGTAGAAAAGGATTCCTGTATTAAAAAAGGATATAAAGCTGCAGTGATGGCACAAATTTATGTGCTTTATGGATCCAATATCTGTTGAATGGGGGGATCTGTGTCAGTGTGTTATTACAGGATGACAATGATTTGCAGCTTTTAGCATCGCACAATGTGGTGGAATGGTGTGGGTCGCCTCTGCCCTATGACCAGCAACAGGAAATGAATAGCAGGGCATCCAGTGTGTGCTCGGCCCCCTCCTTTCCCTCTGCCATCAGCGTGATGATGTCACCAACTCGCTCATATCTCACCTGAAGGAATTCCAGGACTTCCTGATACCCAAATATGGTCACACGTCCTGCAGGATTATCAGCAACTTGGGGGTTGCGAAACACTTATCTTGCATTCGATCGCCCAGCTTGAAGCCTTTGGCAAAAGATTTGCAAATACTCAATGAAAAGCATCTTTACTATTTGCCATGGTTTTATCTGGAATACAATAAGTAGTTAAGTAATGTAAACCCACAAGTATTGTATTCCTAAACGTAGATAACGTGCTCCTACATTAGTGAATATAGCCTGGCTTACTTATACTTTTTGTGGATTGTTTACTATTCAAACTTCCTTTGAAAAGTACCCTTCTAGACACCGTCTGAAAAAACATATTGCTGTATTGCAATTCCCATATATGAGTATAATAGTTACGGTAATTGATGGCCGTAAACTACCTTAGTTCCCTTTCTACAAATTTACAACCTGTTTAGGCCCCGGAGAAAATGTTGGAATGGTATGTTTCTGCACCTGAATGTGGACGATTGACAAAGTACTACAAAGTGACAAAGTATGTAAGCAGCTGGTATTGAAATGTATGTGTATGTCCACTAAGGGTAGATGGGTGCAACAATTGCAAGACTTTCACCCAGGAGGCCGCTGTTCATGTCGCAGTAGACATTGACTTTACATTTGCTGCGTAACAATACATAATTAAGTTTAACTTATTTATGGTTGTGATATTATTATTTTAAAACCAACAAACCATGATCTTTTTTTCTAACCTTTACTAAGTAGTTTTGTTGTTGTTTCGAGGCTGATATGAAACGTATTAATACATGTTTTTTTATGTTTTTGGTTCAGACATTTAGCTTTTGTTGTGGTTTGCAGAAACGTGTAATGGCAAAGACCATTCTGGGAACTGGGTTGCTATATTGCAATGCCAGCAATATATTCGTATGGTTACGCCCAACCTCATCATATTGTACTATGTATTGCTGACATATATGTGTCTCATGGTTACAATATATAGCCTTAAAAATCATAACTCTTTAGCGGTTAAGGGATTAGAGACAATCCACCTCAAACTTTAAACTTAAATGAAATGCAGTGAAATCTCTGACCAGTCTCTGAATAGTTGTCATTTGACTTATTTCAATACTTTTCTAAATAATTCAAATTTCAGCGTTGTTTTTGCTGTTATGTATAATAACGATTTTAGGAGAAAGAAAATCATTTTTGGGGTTGTAATGTTGCTAATCCATATATAGATACTGTTTGTGTTTGACACCTTGTATCTTGAGTTACCAAGCCATAAACTTTGTGAAACCATATATTTTTACAGTATATATTATTTGATTGCTCATGTTCGTTTCCTGATAGTACATTCACATTGTTACCTGTGTATACGCTGATAGCTAGGGTAAAGGCTATAAACTGTCTGACATTTACTTGTTAACGCAATCAATAAAAGTATTGCAGCAGTGATAAGTGGACTGCCGTGTCTGGACAGATAAGCACTCTAAAATGACTCATCGTGCGTTGCCGTCACAGGAAGTGAGGCGTCATCAGCATATATGATAACCTGGCAGTGATGCTGTTGAAACTAATATAATATTGTGATTCACGTTATGTGTTGTAAAATTGTTAAAAGGAAATTACTTTTTTTAAACTTTGGTTCCATCTTTGCTGCTTACAATGACTCATTATCAATCTCTTGATCCTGTCACCTTTCAATCTTATTTTGGAAGTCTTTTATTGAAAGTTTTATGAAATTTTACATTTATATTCTAGTCCAAACATTACTGAACTGGGCACAGCCCCAGGGGTCGAGCAGCTTAGGGCGCCCGACATGACAAAAAAAAGATGCAATACTCCTAAAAGGAGATGTACAACTTTAAATAGATGCAAAACGACCAAAGAGAGACGCAAAACTTACAAAAACAGATGCAAAACTAACAAAAACAGATGCAAAGCGACTAAAGAGAGACATAAAACTAACAAACAGTGATGCAAAACACAAACAACTACAAAGAGATACAAAACGACCAGAGAGACGCAAAACTATCAAAAAGTGATGCAAAACTAACACAAAAGGGTGCAAAATAATCAACGAGAAATGTAAAACGACTAAACAGTTACACAGTCTATTTCTACAAAGAAATGACAAACAACAAATACTACAAAGAGATGCAAAACGTTTATAAATAAATGCAATAAAAGCCCAAAAACATGTGTCTTTGAATCTGTGGCTCTTGCTTTTATGAAGAATGGGTGGGGGGCCAGGCACTCATTGTTTCATAATCCATGCATGAACATATTTGACATATTGTAAACAAAAATGATCGTATGTTTATTTGCATGTGATTCACGTCTTTGCCGACCTCTCTTCTTTTAGCTGTAAATAACCCTCCTCCATTGTCTCCTCTCATCCCGTCTCATTACATTACATTACATTACATTTCATTTAGCTGACGCTTTTATCCAAAGCGACTTACATGCTATACAGTAGACCGTAGACACAGCAACGGTGAGCAATGAGGGTTAAGTGTCTTGCTCAAGGACACAACGATGCAGACTGCCGGAGCTGGGGATCGAACCACCGACCTTCTGATTGAAAGACCAACTTGCTAACCACTGAGCCACAGTCGCCCTCCCTCCCTCCCTCCCGCCCTCCACAGTCTCCTCCCTCCACCTTGAACAGGGCGATGTCTCACCTCTGTACGTTCTCCTCATACATGACGTAAGGAGGCTCTGAGTTTACTCGGATCAATGCTTAAGCTCTTACCTTAAAGAAAGGTAAACTGTATTGGAGGCGTCATTTCTGAGAACAATCGGAGGCTGTTCACAGTTTCCTCCCTCAGTCAACAAGAGGCCTCCGAGGCCAAACTGAGGTTTTTCTTTTGACACACACTATTGACTGGCACAACCACAAAGGAAAGAATCAATCATCCCAATACTATAATTATCACAATCATCTCCATCATCTTTGCTGTCCATTAAGTATCACCATGTTTCATTTCCTTAAGTTGGCCAGTAATGGGGATCATTTATATTCGCATGCAAGATGCACACAGGTCCTTTTTTTTACAAAGTCAAGTCTCTAGTCTTTGAGCTAGAGTCCAAGTCAAGCCTCAAGTCTTACAGGGTAAACTCAGTGTGACTCAGGTCCAAGTCAGAGACTCAAGTCCCTCCTCTGATGTGAGCATGGTCCATTGGCTAGTTTAAGTTTAAGTTTAAGTTTTGAGATCCTAAGAATTCCCTAGAATTCTCTGACATTGTCTGGTATAAACAGTGTGTGTGGTTGTGCGTCTTGACTGAATTGTCTGGTCTGGTGTGTGTTTTCACGATGTTAAACATTGGTTAAATCCGTTGTTTCGTTTTGAAAGATCTGTCACAATTTGAACATCCGCTCGCACCAGGCCTGACCCTTCTGTAATCGCTTTAATCCAGTCATCATATTTTCTCTCATGAATGATTAATAAAACAAACAAATGAAATCTAACAAGATAAACATTACTCAACACAAATACAGGTGAAGGTAAAGGTGGGTGGTAACACTGACTATTGGTCGGCCCGTTATACCTGGTATACCTGGATGGATTGGAGGATTCTGCAGGTTAAGAATTATGCAGGAAGTATGGTGCCTTCAATGTACCGAGGAGGAAAGTAAAGGTGTGGTGAACAGATCTTTTGCACCAGAGTTTGTATCATGACACAGTCCAAAAGTGTATCTTCATTTGATGAAACTGTAACCTTAACTGGGTGTTTTAGTTGGCGGACACTAACATTGGTATATTTACTGTAACCGCAGTCTTTTCCGAACCTTAATTGCTATTTCCTGGTTGAGTTGAAGAGGTCTCCTAAAACATATGCTCCCATTCAACAAAAGTGAATTCAATTATGTTTCTGCTGGATAACATTAGCTTTTTAAACAAATACGTTTCTTGTCATAGTCCAAGAAGAATCGGGGGGGAAGGTTTTCGTTGAATCAACCATTGGACTTTCACCCAGGAGGCCGCTGTTTGGGTCTTGTGTGAAACCACAAGCCAAGGCTGACATGTTTAATAACAACATAACACCTTTTTTTAAGCCAAACCATGCTCATTTGTAGTAAACCTAAGCACTTCCCGGCTGATCAAACGACATCGTGGTTGGCCGTATGGGAGCAGTCAGTCCCCTGGAGGCCTGTGTTTACTTGTTATGCTGTCGAGGTACAATCAACTGGTTTTACAGATTTAACCTCTGAGTCCAAAAGCACCACGCCCCCTTTCATTCCTGAATGGCTCCGATACACCAACGGAATTAATGCATGACAAAAAGGAATCTCACGATGTCATTTGAGCGTTCAGCCTTCGGCCTTGAAAAAACAACTGACTTCCAGGAACCCAAATCAAAGGAACCAAAGCACCTGGAACTATTACTTGCTGTTACTCTTGGTAACAGCAAGTCTTCCTCCTGCGATTAAATTGCCGTACGATGGAACTTCAACACCGGAACTCAGTCAAGTATGGCTCCGGACATACGGTACAGACACGGCTCTTGCGGTTTATCACAGGCTTTATTGGCAGTTACACTCGTCAGCATAGCTCCATGCACACTCTGCAACCACTACTACCTCCCGGCTGTTATTCCCGCTGGCTTAAATAGCCCCACAATCCCGCGCTTATTGGTTTCAGCTCGCTAACGAGCTGCGGCTGATCCCCGAGCGCTCTTCTCTCTCTCTCCTGCCGCAGGTGCGCTAACCACGCCCCTGCCCCACAACGTCTTATTCATATTAGTGGAAAGGAATAATCCGACCTGTTTCCCCTGAAGTAAAGCATTGTGTGAGCAGAGATGAGGAGGGCGTTAACGTGTCCTCATCTGCCCTTCGTCTAATAACAGCACAGCGCCGCTGCAGAGGAATGCAGCGCGTCCAGTGTCTTCTCTGAAGCCTCACATGACTTTCGTTGAAGTGATACTCACTTCTGTCCTTCATTGTCACTTACACTGATTCTATTTTTGGGGATTTGTTTTGTGCATATCCTTAAATGTTACAACTGAGAAAATGATATGGTTTGTTTGACTCTAAATGGACTGAAATTTACGAAATAAACAGTTTATCAACCCCAACAATAAATCAATCCCAGCTTTGCATGGCTTCTGTGCAGGTTCATTGAGTTTCACACACTGACGGACAGTTTTGACGTTTACTATGAGTGAAATATCCAAACCAAAGCCTCTTGTGTGTCTGCATCATCGCATTTGCATTTCATTTACATCAAATACAAATAGACTAGATGTATCCTGCATCACTTTAGAGACATTTCCCTTGAAAGCGGCTCCATATATTTGATATCCTTGAAACTTTGGGGATCTCCACTAGAATTTGATATGAAGTTCTGGGAATTTGAATAAAGTCGTCAGCCTCTGTTATCACTTTAACAAATCTGATATATGAAGGACACCAAAAACAAAACCTGTTTAAAAGGTCTGTTATGTTCATACTCTTTTTGTTTAATTACGCTTTATTGCTATTATTAAAAAAAAAGAATATAATAGATACAAATAATTACATAGCAAACTCCTGTAATCTTTTGTAATATGACAAACTGCCATAATAGTTGACTCTGTCTGGTATTTTTTAGTCATTATAAACTTGTATGTTGGAAGTACCTATTAAAACCTGTTGCCCTGGAGTCATAGTACACACTGTTCATGTTGGAGCTGATGATGATGATAACGCTCCGTTGGAGACTGGATTCAAGCCAAGTGGGGAGTCGACATCAGAACGCACATCAGCTGATGAAAAGGGATACGCACAAGTCGTGTGTTAATGGAAACGGAAACTGTGTTAAGCAATATTTAGCAAAACCAGAAATGATTGTAATGAACTGAGCTTAAACGTGGATTATCGTGCAGGAGTTTTATTAATTTGAAGTCTTTGTGGATTTAGTGCTCCACGCTCAAAGATTGTGGGTGGACCATACTTTTAAAGCAATTATTTGTGGTATGATTGTTTGCTTAATTTAATCATGAATAAAGTGGTACATGCCATTTAATAATGTGTAATTAAAACTCAATCATTAAAAACTTAGCAGACAGATCCAGTTCTCTGGCTCCAGTCTGTCCTCTAGCTCATAAACAGCAGCCAAGTCATTGCGTAAATCTAACAAAAGATTTTTCATAAAACCCTTCTTGGTAGACAAAGGCTGTTAGAAGCCATAATACAGTTAGCGTTTACAAATGGTGTGCAGAGGCTGTAAAATACCTAATTTAGCTTTTAATGAACCAATATATATATTTGACTTTGTATTCCTGTTGTCAGCTGTTTTAACCTTTTTAGCTGTGCAAGTAGCATCTTCTTTAAGATTGCAAGTCGGTCCGTTGTTCCACAGCTTTGATCTATTGGATGGACTTCCATGAATATTAGTGCAGGTAGTCATGGTGCCCAGATGATGAACAGTACGGACTTTGCTGATCTCATGATGTTTCCTTTGGTGCCAACAGGAAGTTAAAAATAGAACAAAATGCCTGCAAAATGATGTCATTGCCCTCAGCTGCACTCAGTGTGTCTAATGCTAATCTACGGTGACACATATATATATATAGACAAATCGGGTCAAATGTTCTGCGTATGTTAGCATGCGAGCATGTTAAACTAAGATGGTGAGCATGTTGAAGCTAGCATGCTAGCATTGCCGATTGAAGCATGTTGTTAGCATTTAGCTCGAACCACTGCGGAGGCTTTGTGTCTCTGCCCCACGGAAAGGTTAAGGGGGGTCAGAACGTATTTACAAATGGACTAACACATTGTTGGTTTTGGACTTTACATGGGATTTGTTTACAATAATAAAAATAAAGAAAAACACTGAACTGAGCTGAACTTCCTGATCTTCCTGTCTCATTGTGCAACTGGTCTCCGGGTGACAGTTGTTTCAGCTGCACATGGAATTGTACCAGTTCTTTTATCTTACCACGTATGTTACACTGTGGTATAATTGTACTCTGCAAATATGCAGGCCAACCGGTGAGACTCACTAGACCGAATCATGAAAAGGTTGTGTTATTGCAGTATCAACAGATTCCACATACGTGCAGCATTTTCTCACGGTTTATAATCACAGGCAGGCCTCGGGTCTGACGGCAGTAAATGAGGCAGTCAGACGATAACGCCCCACTGGTATGTTTTATGTTTCTGCTCATGTGGTGAACAAATGTCCCAATCAGGTTTGACAAGGGCATCATCACCTGTCAGGCAATGTTCCCCATTATGTGGAGATGTTTTGGACACGATGTGCTGACAAAACGGTTGGCAAGGTAAACAAAGCTGTGTCCTGTATGCTTCTGGTCTTTGTAGTTCTTTAATTATGACTGATGCCATGGGGAGAAACAATGCAATAACTCAGCTGTCTAATAGATCAATAAATAACACCAAAAATAGTTTACATGAATGGATTAACCGTGCACAGGACCCAAAGACCTTCATATAGTCATAGTCATTTGAGGAGACCAGGAAGAGACTCAAAATGAGCACAAAGCAACACAAAGAGAAACAGCTGCAAAGAGACACAAAGTGACACAAAGTCACTACAAAGAGACAACGCAACTACAAAGAGAAGCAAAACAGACGCAAAGAGACACAGAGAGAACCACTTAAACACCTCAAAGATGCAAAAAAAAAGAGGCACAACATTATCACATATAAAAACTGCTTCAAATAGACCTCAAGCAACTACAAAGAGACATAAATCAACTAAAAAGAGACACAAAGCAACTACAAAGAGATACAAAGCAACAACAAAGAGACACAAAGCAACAACAAAGAGACACAAAGCAACTACAAAGAGACACAAAGTAACTACAAAGACACACAAAGTAACTACAAAGAGATACAAAGCAACAACAAAGAGACACAAAGCAACAACAAAGAGACACAAAGCAACAACAAAGAGACACAAAGCAACTACAACGAGACACAAAGTAACTACAAAGAGACACAAAGTAACTACAAAGACACACAAAGTAACTACAAAGAGACACAAAGCAACAACAAAGAGACACAAAGTAACTACAAAGAGACACAAAGTAACTACAAAGAGACATAAAGTAACTACAAAGAGACACAAAGCAACTACAAAGAGACACAAAGCAAAAACAAAGAGACACAAAGTAACTACAAAGAGACACAAAGTAACTACAACGAGACACAAAGTAACTACAAAGAGACATAAAGTAACTACAAAGAGGCACAAAGTAACTACAAAGAGACACAAAGTAACTACAAAGAGATGGATTCTTTAGCTGGGTGCCAGACTACATTCATACATGTACATCCTCGTCAGTTTGTGTTGAAGATGAAGAGATCAGCTTGAGCCAAGATGAGTAGCCCGTCATCTGTCAGCCGCCTGAAGGAGGAGGGTTACGTCAGTGCTGTATTTGGCGCTCGCGGCTCAGCTATGTCTAGCATGTGGTTAAACTCAATATAGATTGGTTATCTTTTATCAAGGCAAAAATAGAAATTATGTTTCAAGAATTCATTCATGTGTGTTGAAGATACATAAGCACGTGTATTGAGACACAATGAAAGTCAGTTAGTCACATTGTCCTCCTCCCTCGGTGTGACGTCTTGACAGGAGAGAAGATTCACAGAACGCCGATCCTGTGTAAATATAGAAATCAGAGGAGGAAATGATCAGTATCTTCATTTGCTCTCTTGTTGCATCATCTTTTATTCTTTCGCTTTAAAACATGTTTATTTGGCTGCTATTGCAATGCAATACTTATCAAGTGTATTTATACTTAAATACACTTGATACACTTGACACTTTAACATTACACTTGCCACTTTCACACAACACTTACACTCATGCACATTCCATGCACTTTATCTTATTTTTGGTATTTTGTTATGCTGCTGTCTCAATGTAGATATTCATTCATCCATTCATCCTCATTTATTGCACTGCGTTAACTGTTAAATGTGTATTGTTAAATGTTAAATGTATGCATCTTCCCGCCAGGACAAATTCCTTGTATGTGTAAACATACATGGCAATAAATGGTTCTGATTCTGATTCTGATTCTGATTCAATGACAACACTCAGTTGTCTGAACATACACAAGATGTGTGTCTTTATATTGTATGTTTCTATTCAATATCTAATAAACACATTGTGTGCTGCTGTTATTACACGACTCATCCTTCATCACTTGCTGAACCTGCTGTGACATGCAATGAAATACATTGTCTTTGTATTATTTCCTGTGTGTTCGCGTGATTGTCCAACGTATTACAGGCTCACGCACAACCGGTTTGAATAACTGGCCATGAAGATTTAAAACTCCCTTTTTTTTCAGTAAATTATAAAAAAAATCAAGTATAATCAAGTATAATATTTTACTGTTCACACTGTTCTTTTTGTATGACGGGGAGACACGGTGTTGCACAAATCAATTTAAGAAAGATGAGAAGAAAACAATGTCTTCATTTGGCAGGAATTTATTATATATATATATATATATATATATATATATATATATAATACACACGCATATATCAGCTTTATTGGCCATGTGTGTTTACACTCACATGGAATTTGACTCCGGTTACAAGTAACTCTCGTTGTACATATGTACACATTTACAATAAACAAGATAAATATAAAAAAGACATTAAAAAGAAAAAGTAGTCTGATTAGTGCAAGATTAGTCCAATTAGTGCTAGTGCTATATATATATATATAAAAGAAAAATCATAAGCAGCTAATTTTGGATTTATGGCTTTCACCAGATCAAAGAAGGATTTTATAAAAACAATTTTTTGATCAGTATGACCGCAGAGATCACGATTGCGTGCGTGTGTGCGTGTGCGTGTAGTTGTTGAGACAATACTGAGTCCTGCAGTTCGTTTTCCTTCTTTTGTCGAAGTCTCCCCAGGTGAGTCCCGCCTCCCTTCACGCAGCTGATTGGACCCCGAGCCTCGTGCTGCGCTCTCATTGGCTGGCTCCGCCGCAGCGTCCACACTTGAGCTCAGGTAAAACCTACCTGTGAGCCAGAAGAGAAGAGAGGGGAGGGCTGTGGACTAACTGCGTAGCTTTCAGCTGTATCAAAGGCGCATTTAACCCGCAACACATCTTTATGTGCTTATTGTCGCCAAAATTATCCAGAAGATAAGTCACCGTCCCGATGGCAGCGAGGGTAGGACTGGCCATGAACCCGCCGCACACGACCGACGAGAGGGCGGTGTTCACGCAGCTGAAGCCCGTAAGGATGCCCGGAGCGGACGGCGCCGACGAGACGTCCGTGTTTGAGGACGTCAAGCCTGGGGTGAGACTCACCGCCGACCGCCGGAACCGGAGGTCCGGCCTTTTGTTGGGGGGGGTTGTGGTGGTTTTGGGGGGGCTGGTTCTGCAACTTTATGTTGACGCTGCTGCTGCAGTCCGAATAAAAGGCCGTTTTAGTGACACGCGAAGCTTCTAGCTACCGTGTAATTCCCATTCAGCCGCATGCTGGTCCGGCTGCTGTTACCTGAGGGCGGAGGCGGCTCACCTGGATCCGCTCAGGGGGGTAAAGTCCTCCTCAGATACCTGGACACCCAGGTACAGCTCACCTGGAGCTGTGGAGCAACTCCTGAGATACTGATCCTGTAGATTGATTCTAGGAATAGGAAGATGCTGTTTTTAAGACTTGTATTAATTATGAATACACATTTGCAAACTTTGGCGTTTATTCTAAATATTAAGTGTAATACAGTGGTGCATGCAGGCCGACTGCTTACAACACATGTATGGGAAAACATCTTATTGTTGTTAATTTTGGGAGTTAATTCGTGTTCTACCTGCTTTAAATAAGTTGTGTATTGATACCCTGCTGATTTTCTTTTCTTCTTTATTACATACACTAAGCTTCCTCAGAGAGGTTGATTTATACAACTCACACACGTCCATAAAACATCAGAAGCATCGATTCAAAATGCAAAAGAAACACATTATAGAAGGGCATTTAATTACAGTTAAAATCACTAAAATTGTAAAAAGTATGCAATGCAGCGCACACATGCTGTCTCCTGCACGTTTCCCCGAGCGATGGTGACCGCCCCGCCTGTTCACATGATCACATGATGCAGATGCAGGTGGAATTTTAGACAAAGTCTGTAAAATGGCCTCGTCTCCATGGTCATCGCATTTCTCTGTAGATCTGCAGAAGATAATCAGTGAATGCCAGAAGCAACTCGGGTCACGTGTAGTCGCAGAGATAGTAGACCAGTGACCGCCTCCTCCTGCGGATCGCAGCAGAGATGTGACGGTCACCACAGACCGAACGGGAAGCCTCGGCACGACGCCGGTGTTTGGTAAACAGACCGTGATGCTCACGCAACACCAGCTCAGAGGCCAAAGAGGTTTGGTCACTATCGGTGCTTTCTATTGGCGAAGACGGTGTGTGATGCCGTCTGGTGCGTGTGCCAAAGGAAGCTTCCTGCGCTGCCAATTATTGACCAGAATTTACTAAATAACATTATGGTGAAGCATATACTTCTATACAACCAGAGGAGTCGCCCCTTGGTGGTCAGTAGAAAGAATACAGCTTTAACACATGAAGCATAGACTTCTATACAACCATGGGAGTCGCCCCTGGTGGTCAGGAGAGATAATGCAGCTTTAACACATGAAGCATACAGTTCTATACAACCAGAGGAGTTGCCCTCTGGTGGTCAGGAGAGAGAATGCAGCTTTAGCACATAAAGTACTTCTATACAACCAGAGGAGTCGCCCCCTAGTTGTTACTCAGTTATTACTGTTTATTTGGACAGGAGTTTGTGTTTTGTTTGTTGTCTGTCTTACTTTTTTATGCCAGAACGCTTTGCATTCACTCTGACGGAGGACACTGAATTGGAGAAATCTTTATTTCAGTTGTTGATTTAAGACTTTTCTTTTCATCGGTGCTTGATGAATTAAATAAAAAGGGTTAAGGTGGAAGCTGCAGCTTTTTTATGGCTGCCGATTGGACGATTATTTCCTCGTCTTCTGGTTTTTTCCTCACGTGTGGCGTTAAAAACGCTGCGTACCTTCTCGGCCTATCTTGTCGGCCTGAATGACACGTCGTAAACAGAGAGGCATTTTATAGCCGAAACAAACTGCATTGTGGGATTCCACGAATCACAAAGTAATGCAGGTGAAAACCTGAACACAGCGTTTCAGGCGTCAATCATTCACCCGAGCATCATGAGACCCAACATGACAGTCTGATTAGTTATGTGACAACTTACAAGGACGCGTTTGAACATAAAACATGTGACGCTGAACCACTCACTTTTAGTCTCTTCTGTTGTGTTCAAGACAAACAACAAAATCGAGGCCGTTCGGCCGCGTTTCTTCTCCCGTTTGCCGTTGCTGCAACATGGTGCTTGATGTTATGCAAAGCATGACTTCGTCAGGAACAAAGGACTCAGCTTAAGTTAAATAGTCGCCCCCTCAGGCAAATTAAAGCCAACCCAGCTGCAGAGGGTTCACCTTACGAGCTCTAGATTCGCCGTGAACGTGCAGGAAGACGCGCTCTCCAACACATTCCTCACTCAGGTCGCTTTGTCTTGTTTCTTTTCTCTCTCTCTCTCTCGGCTCCGAAATAAACGGGTGTGAAACGCAGTGTTTCGATATGTTATGATATAAGCCGAGAGTTCTGGCTAAACGCTTTCTCTTTTTTCTTTATTGTGTTATTGTGTTGGTGGTTTCCAAAGAGCGCTGAGCGGAGCCCGGTGCCGTGACGGCAGCATGTTGCCCGACCTGTCTGAGCACAGCCCGCATATCCACAGGCCGCCTGCGGGCCGAAAGCAGGAAGATAAAGGGCCGACCTCATGAGAAGAGTTGCAGCAGCAGTGAAAGGCTGCTAAAGGAGTATGTCTCGTATCCCCCGTCTGTGTGTCAAAGGGTTTCCTTTCCTTGCTGAGCGAGTCGTCGGTGAATGAACTCGCTGATCTTTTTTTTTTTTTTTTTGTGACGGCTGCTGCACCCGAGAAGTTTTCCAACACTTATTTATAAATTAACTTTGTGAGGAACAGTTTGATGCGTAAAAGATGGAGTCACGGTACATTTTGGTACACTTGAGCTTTTCAATAAAAGTGTTTTTCTTTCAAAAAAAAAAAAAAAAAAAGCTGCATGTGTCGATGGTTTGGCTGTAAACTGCTCTATACCTTCTTTTAGCTCGTGTTATGGTCTTCACCAGCAAAAATCTGACACTTAACTGTTCTATTTTGTCGATTCACCGCTCGACAGACGACCACAGTGATTATTTAAAGAGGTCAAGAGGTTCATGTTTTGGTCTGAGATGATTCTTTATTCACCAGTACTGGATTTGATGATATAATTCTTCATCATGAGGAGTATTTTAGTCTATAAAGTAACAGAACAGTAATACAGAGCTATTGATACCCCAATGAGATGTCTCAACAATGCATATTTCTTTGCCTAAGATTTTCTTATTTCCTATAATGCATAATAGTGGCATTGCTTTATGTAGAGACAATACTCCAGTAATAATAATACAGGTGTCAACGTTCTGTCAGCCAAAGACTAAAGTTTGTCTCAAGTCTTTTTTTAACCCTTCTCACTTTTCTTACAAGTGGTTTTCATTCTGGAATCAATCTGTTCGTGAACCTCGGCTGTAATGGCAGAATAAGTAACTGATATGAAACCTATTTCCAGATTCTTCTGTCGTGAAATCACCGATTGGTTCCCTGTGAGACTGAGCGCCGACGGGGGAAGTTACAGAGTAACTTTGTGGCGTGCAGATCAAGAGTGTGTTGGCAGTCACGCCTAATGATTCCTGAAGATCAATACTCCGATATGGATCTGATCGGTTTACAGCATGTTATTCTAACGTCCTGCGTTGTACCGGGGCCTCCTTTTTGTTTGACTTTGTCCGACCGACCCTCTTCCACATGTTGCCGGTCTCCCGTTGGTGAACCCTCGGACGTCTTTTTAAGGGCCTCGCTGCTGATGGACGTTGTTCAGGATGAAATGGTTTTGGTTTGACTGACGATTTGACTCTCCGGAGCAACGCGGCCAGCTGCTTTGCATCTGAGCGAGCGAGTCTCAGCTCGCCGCCCACACTGATTGTTCACTCGAGGAAGCGTGATTCATTTGTTTGGTCCCTTCTCGGGGGACAAAGCGTTTGAGAAGATGGACCTGATTTAGAATTAGTTGTTTTTTTACTTTTTGGGCATCTCTTTCTGCCGGTGTCAGTGATTCAACCACAAAGTCTGGCTTCATGCTGATCTGCGTAATCAATGCTCCTCCAATGTTACGGTGCAGATTCCCTCATGTCCTTCCACACAAGACAAAACCATATAATTACTTTTTGTAAAAAAAATAGCTTTTTTGGCACATTTTCAAAGAGGTTTTATTAAGAAAAAGGTCCTTACTGGCTGATGAACAAGTATTTCATAACATCATCCTGTTGCAGACCCATAAAGCAGAAACCCACTTGTTTGATCTCATGATGTCATCCGTACCCATCATGCCTGGCCGTGTCCTGTACCAGACAACACACACACACACACTCTCACACACACACACACACACCCGCCCGCAGACAGCCCGACGCTACTGTTTCTTAATGCCTGTGGTCTGAAAACTCATCTGTCGGGAGCTGCAAAACCTCTTTGACTGCCACCGTTTACCCTTCATCCGTCTGGGAAAACAATGGCGAATAAAAACAAAAGGTGAAATCATTTTGTGGTCTTTCAGCATCTCTAAACGTGTAGTCACGCACCGGAGGGAGATGTCCGTCCACATCGTCTCCCCACAACGAGTCTCTTCAGACAGTGTGAGCTCTTTCCAAACAGAAAGTGACTTTTCGTGCGATCGCTCGTGAATATCTCGTGACGTTCGACATCCAAACGCCACGAGAAGAGCTCTGGATCCAGCACTGCTCCCCTCTCGCTGCACGCTAAATTTGAGAAGGACCTTTTCTGCTTCGTGGGACAATGAAAGAACAAAGAGTGACGAGAAACAAGAGACCGAAATGGGACGAGGCGAGTTACGAGTTATTGTCTGGACGAGCTGTTAACCTCAATAAAAGGATGTTTGCAGTTCAGCTCCAAAGAACTGATGTGATGTGATTAATGGGGGAGAAGAGTTTTAAAGACTGTTTGACGAACATTGGAAACCAACAAGGTGACCTGAGAAATCTGTCAGCTATCAGCCAGCTCGGGTACTTTGGAAAGTCAGGTTGATCCGATAGTTCCCATACATTCATCATATACAGTACTCGTACCATATGGGGATTTATGAGCACGCAGTATGTCGGGATGGATGTATATCTACGTTTATTGACGTGTGTGTGTAAATCAAACATTTTCATAAAAATCATATGTTTAATTGACGGTAACTTCAAAGAGAAAGGCCTCCTTCAATAAGAAGTATAAAGGTGTGATCGAATGTTTGACCAAGACGTACGAACATCGGTGGATTCTCTCTCGTCTTCGCTCGTCGATGCCTCCGTATCTCTCCCTCTATCAGCGGCCATAAAACGTTGCCGCGGTCTCAAAGGTTTAGTTTTCTTTTCTTTTTTATGGAGATCCAAAGGCGCCCGGCCACCGTTTCTCTGCATTCCTGCGGAGCCATAAAGACAAACTGGTGCGCTTTTTTTTCGTAGGATATCGTACAAACGGCTGATGAATATGAGGATAAGTTGCACAATAACGTTGCTGAATGACGCAACTTGGCAATGTTTAGAGGAACTTACTGGAAACTCGTCGCTTTGAGGATTATAAGAGGAAAAAAAACAATTTAACAAACGTGAACCACTGATATGTTCACACGGATAGCAGCGCTCTGTGCAATAAATGAGACAAAGGTTCTGTTAGAATGGAAGTCAGATTGGCTGAAAAGTGTGGAAACTCCCACTCCATCCCATAAACCTGAACACAACTGATAAGGGACTGTTTGTTATCAGGCAGAAGGATTCATAGCGGAGCAGTTGTACATGTTCTCCAATTATTAACCGAGTCTTAGCCTGAAGATATTCTACTTGTTTACCACGGAATAAAACACACAAAGACATTTCGGATCGGAGTTCATCGACTCGCTTCCTTTGAGGCGGCCGAGCCGCTTGTGCCAGGGCTCTATAATAAACACACACACACCTTCTTATTAAAAATGGCTATTAATAATAATAATAAAAAATAAGTTAATACGATGGAAATGGTCATCCGGTTCTTTATTGTCTTTTGTCTCTCTGAAAAGGGAGGAGGTTCTCCAGGGGCTCGTTATAAAAGATTTATGATTTTATTTAATATATTTTGCTTAATACAGAGGTTGTGTGTGTGTGTGTAAATGTATTATTATGATAGATAATTATTTGTGCATTTCTCTGGTGTCTCGTGTCTCATAACCCTTCAGATTCGTGAGTAAAAGTCTCTCTCTCTCTCTCTCTCTCTCTCTCTCTCTCTCTCTCTCTCTCTCTCTCTCTGAGGTTGAGAGAGGGATGGACAGCAGGGGAAGTGACCAAGGGCACCCGAGGGTGACGGCTGCTCGGCACAGGGCCGGTTTGTGTCCATGGGGGGGGGCAGAGAGGCTGTTTTTGTTGTGCTCAGTAAATACTTTAATCTCAGCGAGCGCTCAGATTGCACACACGTCAACGCGTGTGAGCAGCACACACACACTTCCACAGAGAAAACCCCAGAAAGTGCAAGGTATTCACTGCACATAGCTACTGTTCCATCCGTTTATACGATATTCATATAGATTATAAGTATCTGCATCTTTGCATCATCACCTCAAAGCCTCAGAACGTGCGTGTGCGTGTGCGTGTGCGCGTGTGTGTGTGACGGGCCTTTTCTCTGCCTCATTGTGCCTCCTGTTGAGCCGCTGGACTCGACCTCCGGCACGTCTGTCTCAGGACTCTGTGTGTTCTCAGCGTTCTGTGTGTTCTCAGTTTTCTGTGTGTTCTGTGTTCTCAGTGTTCTGTCCTCTGTTCTCCGTCCTGATCATCGGTTACTTTGCTCTCGTATCACTTTCATAACCGGCCGCTCACTTTCTCTTGTCTTCTCTTTTTGTTCGGCCTCATTTCCTCCTCATCTTCATCCTCTCCTCTTCCTCCTTCAGCGCTCTGTGACCATCAGATTATTTTTGTCTGGCTCGTCTATTTTTAACATACGCTGTTTTGTTGTCTTCTTCTGTGTGTGTGTGTGTGTGTGTGTGTGTGTGTGTGTGTGTGTGTGTGTGTGTGTGTGTGTGTGTGTGTGTGTGTGTGTGTGTGTGTGTGTGTGTGTGTGTGTGTGTGTGTGTGTGTGTGTGTGTGTGTGTGTGTGTGTGTGTGTGTGTGTGTGTGTGTGTGTGTGTGTGTGTGTGTGTGTGTGTGTGTGTGTGTGTGTGTGTGTGTGTGTGTGTGTGGTCTCTGCAGCACTGATTCTTAACGTAACGGCTGGTTCACCTCTAAAGGAATGGCTCTCTGCATCACAGACTCTGAATGACACACACACACACACACACCAGTTCTTCAGGATTAAGATCAGATCTTAAAGGAAGAGCTGCTATTTCTTCCCCCTTGGCTCCGCCCCCTGTCTGGTCTGGTTGCTTGAAGGCTTTTCTCTCTCTCTTGTGTTTCCACACATTCGTCACCTGTCACACGAGAAGTTGCGACCAGTCAGCCATTAGAAGGTTAAATTACCTTTTTTAGTCTATGATTTAATAAAAAAAAAAAAAAAATGAATCGTGACTTTTTTAGCAGTCTCATTTTTGTAGCAGTCTCATTTAAATATCTATCTTTTTACGATTTTTATTTATCTTGAAAACATTGTTAAATATCAGCTCACAGCTCAGCTCACACACACCAGTAGCACAAGTAGCTCTTCTCTCAAACCCAGTAACAGTTCCCTGATGACAGTGAGACATGTTGCGTGTGGTTGGAGGTGAAATCCTCCCGTTGCTCTTCAGACTCGACTTTTGGCTGCTTGTCAGGGCAGCGAGCTCCACTGGGAAGCAGGAATGTGAGGTATGGTGGAGGAAGAGGAGGAGGAGGAGGAAGATGATAGAGGAGGAAGATGATGGAGGAGGAAGAGGAGAATGATAGAGGAGGAGGAGGAAGATGATAGAGGAGGGTTGAGGAGGAGGAAGATGATGGAGGAGGAAGTCCTGGTCCCAACTTCTCTCAAACCTTTCTTCGACCCTTTCCTTCACGGCTGTCATCCTCTCTTAGTCCCCGCCCCCTTACATGATGTTTATATCCTTCTATTCATGATGTCACATCCACTTTATCGCCATCCGCAGCTCATTAATCTCACTAAATATTTCCAGCGGTTGAACAAACATTCAATCTGTGTTGAACAAACACACTGTGGATGTGTCCGTGTTTACCGACGCTTCTCGAATCACCGAGTCAATCAAAACGTATTTTCACCCAAAGTCTCCGGACTCCGCCGGTTGTTTCACACTTTGGTAGTTTCACAGCTGTGGAGGAGACATTAAATAATAACCGATATAATCATCGAGAAATCAGATGAGAAGATCCTCCTCTTGAGAAATGAAAGGCGGCACAAAATAAGACCGGTGTCACACTCCGTCTTAGAGAGCTACCGATGCCGGGTCGAGGTGAATAACCTCGTCTCCCCTTTGTTCTCCAGGTCCGGTTGGAGTTGGACAAATACCTGCCCCAGGTCAACAGCCCTCTCCTGAGCAACCTGATCGATTCCGTGGACCGGAAGTACCGGCGAGACAGCGCCTCCGTCGTGGACGACTTCTTCTCCGAGGACAAGACGGCCACGCCCTACAGCCTCAACATCAACTTCATCCTCCCCAACACCACCCACCTCCGCACGGGCCTCTACCGGCACAACGGCAGGACTCTCACGCCGCAGCAGATCAAGACGGAGCCCGGGCTGGAGGTGCCCTGCTCCATCGGCACCCAGGCCCTGCCGGACTTCACCTCCGTCTTCAGCGTGCCGCCCGTCGTCAACAACGTGTTCATCAAGCCGGACATGGGCTCCGGCGTGGCAGTGAGCGCCCCCGCGGGGCAGCAGCAGCAGCAGCAGCAGCAGCAGCATCTGGACACGGAGCTCCACATCGGGCCCCCGGCCCCCCAGTCGCAGGTCTACCACATGCCCATCACCAGCTGCGCCGACCTCACCATGACTCTGTCGCACATCAGCCCGTCGGCGCACGCCTCCACGAGCGGCAGGACCATGCTGAACCTATGCAACGTGGCGTCGGCGACCACCACCAACGGCAACTACATGATGGCGGAGCACCAGCAGGCGCAGCACCCCGGGTACTACCAGGCCTCGCCCAGCAACTCGTCCCAGCACACGGCGCCCCACAGCCTGCCGCCCTCGCCGCCAAACTCTCAGCCCGGGAGCCCCGACGGCCAGGCCGAGCTGCTCCGGTTAGCGCCGCAGCTTCTGCAGCCGTACCAGCAGCGCCTGGACGGGATAAAGGTGACGGGGTTGTCTCCGCACGCCATGCTGATGACTTACGGACAGGGAGTCCTGACGGGGCCCAAGTACAACAGGCGGAACAACCCCGAGCTGGAGAAGAGGAGGATCCACTTCTGTGATTACCCAGGTACCTGCGTTTAACTTTAGAACGTATCACAGGGAAACCGTCCCCTCAGGCCCGGGGTTCGATTCCTGCGCTAGACAGTCCTCCTGTGTGGCGGTTGCACGTTTGATATAAGAATCATTTCGCATACAGCTGGATGCTAATCATCCCCTGGTCCTCTGCGTTGGTCGAGGATTCGACTGATTTGTCCTGAAACTAAACAGATTGTTCTGCCAGCTGAATTGAAGGTGTCTGGACGTCACACTGGTAAGAAATCAGCAGCAGAAACTATGTGTGCGACTTAAAAGTGCCACTGCCCTCCGAGTTTAATCCGTTTGTGAGTGACATCACCCAAAATGGACGAAAATGGCGTTTCGTGCACACAAACCCTTCTCGGTTGTCTCACTGGGTAACTCGAGTTGGTGACATCACACTTTGCCTCTGCATCGTACCGATGATCGCGTGCGCGGCATGTAAAACGGCGTGCAACCCCGTATCCGCCCGTATTGAACGCAGTCACAGGCCTGAGCCCTGCAGGACGTCCTCGGCTTATTTGAGTTTGCCGCACAAATGGAAACTTGTTCCAACCACTCAGACGAGTTGGTTTGAATTACTCCTGTTGTGTAAATAAGCTCCCGCAGTAAAGACCCTGTTGCATGTCACAAACAGAAACCAGGTTGCTGGCACACTTTATAGCAAACTGCATGAAGGAATGAGACCAGATACTTGTGGTTCTTTTGGGTTTTCTGTCCGTGTTCATCCACTAAAACTAAACTCTAGAAACGGCACATTTCACATCCGTTGGGCTCATGTCAGCCGCCAGCCTAGCTCACAATCTCGTTCTCTCTGGTTTCCTTTCAGGCTGCTCCAAAGTTTACACAAAGAGCTCTCATCTGAAGGCACACCAACGGACGCACACAGGTAAGACAACACATGTGAAGCAGTGTTTCTCCGTGGCAGGTCTTATAACTGCTTTCTGAGACTCTTTCCTCTGGAACTACAGGAACCTTTAGAGGAACTCTTTGGGTTTCGACCACAGGGACCGGGGTCTAGATTAGGGAGGTGGTACCGTAAAGGGATGACGTAAAGTAGTTCATTGAAAAGTAGTTCCTTGGACAAAAAGGTTAACATTCAGTCTAAAGGACTAATTTTGAGGAACGTTTGCACATTTCAACAACAAGGCGATTCAAAGGGCTTCACATAAAACTATTAAAAGCATGAAAGCATAATGCAAAATACAAAAGAATTAAGAACATTCATTAAAACATTTAAAAAAAAACAGTTAAAAAGCAAAAAATACAGAATTGAATAAAGGTTGCAGTGCAGTTTCAATGATCGCTGAACGTCTCCTGCGTCCGGTGACAGGGTTTTCTAATTGGCAGCTATCAGATTGAAAATAATAAATCAAACTTTAGATCCTGTAAAAACCAGTTCACTCAGATGCCGTGCACCCTGATGTGTTGTATCTTTCCTTTTACTCAATTAAGGAATCCTTTAATCTTATCTTAAAATCACATGTTAAGTTCTGAGAACCTGGTTGACGGTACGATGTCCCAGAAAAGCCATTGTCTTGCCGAGGGTTCTTTTTAAATTGTCAACAATGAGGAGGATTTGGAGGAAGTTGCACAAACTCCCACACATGGGGCCGCCTTGTGAAATCTCTTTTATTAACTTCTTCTTTCTGAACTAATCCCCGGATTACGCTTCAGCGTGTTTATTTGTGTTTTCCATATTTTGCCACATTGCTAGTTTCGATACACCCAGTAACTAAGACGACGCACAATGAGGAGTAAAAACAACACAGGAGCCGAAGCGTTTTCACATGCTCGTACCTGTCGTCTGACTTCCCCAGAGGGAGGGAACAAAGAGGGAGGGAGGAGGGGAGGATGAAGGAGAGAAGGGGGGGGAAGATGCACTGGAAAAACAAAGGCCAAACCAGTTACTCCAGCTTTCCAGTCCCTCTTCTTGAGGGGTGGGGGGGTTGCAGAATGGGGGAGGGTTGCGTCGTGTTTCCCTCTGTAAGATGAGACCTGTGGACTCCCAGCAGCGTCAGACCTGGATGTTGGAGATTTACTCATGCGATTTAAAAAGCAGCAGTGAGGAAAAACCGCAACGGAGAGAAGGACCGAGCGAATGAACGGGCGGAGGGAAAACTTTATGGATCCCAGTGGGGAAGTGGTGCTGCAGCCGGATACGAACGGCCTGTAAAGCATGCAGTGAGAAGAGTAAACAAAAGTCAGCCAGCACACGGTCACACAGGTCCGACCGTGGATCAGTGGTTAGCAGATCCGTCTTTCAATCAGAGGATCGGTGGTTCGATCCCCGGCTCCACTAGTCCATGTCAACGTGTCCTTGAGCAAGACACTTAACCCTAATTGATTACCGTTGCTGTGTCTACGGTCTACTGTATAGCATGTACGTCGCTTTGGATAAAAGCCTCAGATAAATTAAATGTAATTTAATAATAATCCAAACGATAGAAAAACTCTATAGTTGAGTTGAATCTTAACACAGCTGCAAAAAACAAATGTTGGCACCTGGAGGAGTGCAAGAGGAATCACGTTTCCCAGAAGGCAAATGTTTGTGTTTCCAACTCGATGTGGCCAATTAATGTGTCTCAGTGGCCGGTCATTCATATCAGCATGTGCAACAGTTTTAAGGACATCAAATGCGTCATTGATTACCATTTGATACTTTTGATTTCTAATCAAACGCCCCTAACCCTGGAGGGTTTAGTCGGTGTGTTGTTTGCAGCATTGTAACTTAAGTAAATGTTATTTAAAGTGTGCGATGAGAAACAGGACAGTACAATCACGTGGATCCCAAACAGGCGACACGTGCGATCGGGCAAAACCAGACTTGCCTCGTCTTGTTGTTTTTTTATTGTTTTTTTTATTCAGTTGAGGATGACTCATGATTTGAGCACTTAAAAGAAATATCGGGCTGACTGTTCTCAACGGCAGGCAAATGAAGCCGAGACAACAAACCGTTGACCAGAGTGGACGTGACACGGATCTCCAGACATATTCTGTCTCTCGTCACCGTCTCTAAAGAAACCTGCACCAAGTGTGGTGGTCTGGACAGATCCCCCCCATGTTGCTCTAAACCGGTTCATCTGGTGTCTCCGGATCCGACAGTTCACTGTTGATGAGGGTTTTTCTGCATCCTCTGAACTGTGGAGGCCCTCAAGGCTCTGTCCTCGGCCTCCTTTTGTTTTCAATAGCGATATTACACATTATATTCATGACTGTAGCTTGTGAAGTGTTCCAGTCTTGCATCAACTTATAGTAGTGTGTGTTTTCTTCTTTTTGTTCTTTGACTCCAGAAAGTTATTCATGCTTTTATCTTTTCAAGATGTTGTGTGTTTGCCTACTTGAGCGGTAAAGCCTGCTCACGCCTTCGACTCATACGGTCGTCTATCCAGCAAATATATAGAGATAACAAACCATAACACAACATCAGAGAAGTAAACGCAAATGAAAAATAAACTGGAAATGTTGACGTTCGAGAAGCTGAAATCAGCAAATCTTTGCGGAAAAGAGGAAGTGTGTTGTGTGGATCCACTAATCGTTCATCCTTCCACTCCAGTGTGTGTCTGTTTGCATGAATGTGTGTCTGTTGAAGCTTTTCTACCGTTTATTCACGTCGTCACTGCACATAGCTACTGTTCCATCCGTTTATACGATATTCATATAGATTATAAGTATCTGCATCTTTGCATCATCACCTCAAAGCCTCCTCAGAACGTGTGTGTGTGTGTGTGTGTGTGTGTGTGTGTGTGTGTGTGTGTGTGTGTGTGTGTGTGTGTGTGTGTGTGTGTGTGTGTGTGTGTGTGTGTGTGTGTGTGTGTGTGTGTGTGTGTGTGTGTGTGTGTGTGTGTGTGTGTGTGTGTGTGTGTGTGTGTGTGTGTGTGTGTGTGTGTGTGTGTGTGTGTGTGTGTGTGTGTGTGTGTGTGTCATTTTCTTCACTAATGTTAACCTACTTTTTTAAATCAGTATTGAGGGAAGTCTTCTTTTCACACGTTTTTATTTACTATATATATGTATGTGTGTGTGTGTATATGTATGTGTATGTGTGTGTGTGTGTGTATATATATGTATGTGTGTGTATATATATATTTCTACTTTCTACTTCACTGCATTTCTCTTCACTGCATAGAAAACATATGAGGATATAATAAAATATAATGACGTTTCTTTACCTTTTTAAACTAACCAGTCATGTAAAAACAAATTCAAGCGTTATTATCGAGACGTTATGACGGTTGGCGGTTGGGCTTGAATACAGGAAATGGCTTCACCGAGGCAGGAACCACCTGTCCAGGTGTTGTGTCCATCACTATCTGTGGCCATTGACTGCTCATTAGGCCCCTCCCCCCGGGGGGGTGGGGGGGGCTACCTTGACCGTGGACTCGGCAGCTATTTGAGTGCTGCACGTCGACTTGTGTGTGCGTGTGTGTGTGTGCGTGCGTGTAAAGAGTGCTATCAGCCTGATTAGGGAACCCTCCAGCCCTCTTCACAAACACTAACTGAGCTGATAAAGCTGAGAGGCCCACAAAGAGTTTATGGGCGTTGCTCTTTGACTCGGTAAAAACATGCCGAGATGATTGTAAAATGTTATGGTCATACTCACGATGTGGTAAATGAGCCTGTGGTCAAGTATGGGTCGAAGCAATAGGTTTGAAAGATCTGGGTGTTTCATATTGAAAGGTTATTTCACTGGGATTTTGTCCGTTACGATTAGGAAATGTAATAAAGTTTAATGTTGGAGAGTCAGTCTCATAAATTAACTTAAAACTGAAGGCATAGAGTTGTGACGATTCGATGCGTATCATGACCGGGGTTACGATACAATATATTGCAATATTTTAAGGCAATATTTTGCTAAGGAAAAAAAGGTTTTGCGGGATTCATTCGGCAAACTAATTAAGTAAATACAGACATTATACAAATATTGTATATATTTCATTGATTCAAAATCAATTCAGTGTTTTTGAGAATCGATACAGTCTCACAAAACATAACATCATGATACTCAAGTGTATCGATATTTTCCTGCACCCCGAATTAATAGGCATTAAAGCAAATACAGTAGAAGAATGAAGGAGAACAGCACTTAGTTTTCTCCATGTTTTTTAATTTATTTTAGCTTGATTCAAACCGTATTTGGTCTTTTATTTTGAAGTAATAGCTGCAAAGATAAATCATAAATTATCAGAAGAGAAGTTGCTACTTTTTCATGCAGCAGAGCAAAGTTAAAATAAATAAATTAAAAGAAATATATATATATATATATATATATATATATATAAATAAAAGGTACACAGCGTGTAACAAAAGCTGTTTTTGTCCCCCAGTGATGGATGTGCTGTTACACTCAATGTACTTTTTAAAAGTGTGTGTTTTGTTGTGTTTGTGTGTGAGAGAGACTCCATTATGGGTCATGATGTATTCAATAACTCATTAGTGTTTGTGTTTGAGAGAGAGAAAGAAAGAAAGAGAAAGGAGAGATGATAGTTGACGTTTTCAATCGGCCACCTGATCAAACAGCTGCTTCTGAGCGTCGATGCCTTTAAACCCAGAGGAGACGAACCACCCACTTTAAGACAAATTCACCCGTAAGAGGCTGAAAAAGAGGAAAAAGACAAACGTGCATCGCTAAAAATCCAATAAATAAAAATCACAGCAGGTCGTTGAAACATTTCAGAAGACAAAACCATGTTCCACCCACGCTTCAGCCATTGTTCTCCTTCAGAATAAAAGAACACGTGAGTGTGGATGGATGGGTGAGGGGCAGCTTTTCACCTGACCTCCTGGCAGCTTGTTTAGGAATATATACCACTCAAGTGTGTTTGTTCTATGCATGTGTGTGTGTGTGTGTGTGTGTGTGTGTGTGTGTGTGTGTGTGTGTGTGTGTGTGTGTCGTGTTTCAGCAGCCCGCCGGGATAATAGTCTGCGCTTTTGACCCCGACCACGCAGCTATAGAGCAAAGCCAAACACACCTGCAGCTCGAGAGCCTCTGCCTTTTTTATATGGAGACATTTGTACACACACACACACACACACACACACACACACACACGCGATCAACTGTAGGAACAGGATATCGTCCTGATGGAGCCTCTGATGTTTGCAGATTCAAAAAGGCTTCTGGTGTTTACAATCAATAACAATGATTGTTGGACTATTGAGGATGTTTTAGAAAAAAATAACACTTACTGCCATCCTCATTTTTTTTTTATTCTTCCTATCAGCTGACCTCCTCCCCCCCCACCCCGTGCTCTTTGGACCCCCATTGCCCCGCTAATGGCTGTCACAGAGTGATTGATGGTCAATAGCAGAGGCTATCTAATCAGCACTAACGAGGCCCACGCCGCTAACGAGCGCTTGATGACCCAAACTCCCTCGACATGGCTGATAAAAGTTTCCTTCTGGGACCTTTCAGCCATTTAGAGATCACGTTTTGTGGCATTAATGTGAGCAACTCATGAACTGACATATTAAAACATTAGAAGCCTGAACTGCACGTCTTCTTTCAGACGAGTGGAAATATTTATTTCACTACTTTTACGTCTGTAGATTTCTCCTAAATTCACAGAAAAAATGCCTCATTTGCATATTCAAACTTGACATTTCAGAAAACATGTAATACAAAAAGATATTGTCTTAATGTCAGTAATCAACTGGGGAAGTTTCATGGTGATATATATGAGTTAATTTTTTTTTATCCTATTGACTTGTAGTTCAAAATGTCTTTAAAAGACATTTTCTCTCATGAGTTTGTTCTCAGACTTCAGCAGCTCTCACATCCACCAAACTTTACTCCTTCATTCCTACATATATTCTGAGGGTTTATGCAGAGGGATTTGTCCAGATATCATTAACACCCTGATCTATTCAACATTTATAACTAAAAACATGGCGAAAGTTTATGTTTTTTGTCTGTCGACAGTATTTTCTGATTTCTGGAGTGAAACAAAGAGATATCTAAACCTCCCTTTCTTAAAAAAAAAATTAAAAAAAAACTTTGACTCTAATATGTCAACAACATGAAAAAGAAATATTAACCTAACTTTATTAATTTAATAAATCAACTTGATGTTGAACCTGTCGTGAAAAGACCCAAAAAACATATAACATGCAAAAAGTACTTGAGTTGACATTAAATGATTAGAAAAGTAAAGATTATATCCCTTTCAGCCCTTTAACTTTAAGATGGCATGTTTTTAAAAACACACTCATCGTGTCGTACTGTGTTTGTGACCTCACGCATGAAAGTACGGAACCAGTTGAAGCAGCTTTACGGCCGTTATCTCCTCCTCCGTGTTGTTTCTGCTCATTGATTCTGACATTCATCTTCACCTCGGCTATGAAAGATGACTTTCTGCCCGCTGTGTGCACAGCAGCCCATTCAGAGCTTTTTATCCTCTTTGTCGATGATTAGCTCACTATGTGGCAACAGCAGAGAAATGTCAACGACTGGGTGGGGTGGGATAAGTGTTGTGTTAAGATCGGGGCTCGTTGTTCTTTTTTACAGGTTCTTTTCCGTCCAGAAATACCTTTTATAACACTACAAAGAAGAGCTTTATTAATCATGCATTTTTTCAGTGTTTTCAAATGTCGTACGTTCATTGTTTACGTCCATGTTTGAGATTCGAACACATCGGGCGCACGCCCATTAACCCCAAAAACCCCAAAGCTCTTATTTGCTCCTCTCACACTCGAATCTCTGTGGCCTTGAGTTTCACAATAAAAGTCCTGCTTCTCTATGGAAAAGTCTGTTGTGCACAATAATACAATTACAGTGTTACAAATATTTTTTTTGTAGAATATATCACAATTTTAAGCTTGGTTTTAGTTACTTTTTCTGATGTACGTCGCACATGATGTGTTCAAGGAATGTTGGAAAGATGAAAATCTGACAATAGTGATGTTTTTTTACAGCTTCAGATGAAGATAAATGGTTTAGTTTTGGCGGTTGTTTAAAGAAAACTTGCTTTTCAATCGTGCGGGCAGGTTGTTGGGTCCAGAGGGTTTTTAACAAATAAACAATACAACAAGATCCTGCAGGGAGGAAGCGTGAGAAGCAAGAATAAAGAGAAACAAAACATATATACGGTTCATGCTGCATTCAGGTGTAATCTTCCATAAAATACTAGTTTTTACTGAAGGATTTCCCACATACACACACACACACACACACACACACTTGGTTGTAAAAAAAAAAGGTGTGTCGATAACAACAAAGATGTAATACTGCTGCACAAACTGCACACCTCAGGAATTTAATAAAGAAACTTTATTACATTAATTAATCATCTTTGTGGCTGCAACAGAGCAACTTTTTAACTTTTTAACCAACTCCTCTTTTGATCAAGTGAAGACATGAAGTCTGAAATATCGTCCAACAATGAAATATGTTGGACAGTAAGTTATGTGGGACGGCGAGTCCAACCCCCAACCGAGGTTTTAGGTTCAGGCAACGAAAGTACTTGGTTTAGACAACGAAAGTACTTGGTTTAGACAATGAAAGTACTTGGTTTAGACAACGAAAGTACTTGGTTTAGACAATGAAAGTACTTGGTTTAGACAATGAAAGTACTTGGTTTAGGCAATGAAAGTACTTGGTTTAGACAACGAAAGTACTTGGTTTAGACAATGAAAGTACTTGGTTTAGACAATGAAAGTACTTGGTTTAGACAACGAAAGTACTTGGTTTAGACAATGAAAGTACTTGGTTCAGGCAACGAAAGTACTTGGTTTAAGCAACGGAAGTACTTGGTTTAGGCAACAAAGGTCTGGTTATGTTTATGCAACAAAAGTACTGTTGACTTGGTTTCCCAAACATTGTTCTGCTGGGTGAAAGTAACCATGGTCTGCTGGGTGAAAGTAACCATGGTCTGCTGGGTGAAAGTCTGTGTTTGTTGTGGTACACGTGTCCAATGCCCGGCCTCTGCTCTCTGCTGCAGGTGAGAAGCCGTACCGCTGCACATGGGAGAGCTGCGACTGGCGCTTCGCCCGGTCGGACGAGCTCACCAGACACTACCGGAAACACACCGGAGCCAAACCCTTCAAGTGCATCGCCTGCAGCCGCTGCTTCTCGCGCTCCGACCACCTGGCCCTGCACATGAAGCGCCACCAGAACTAACCGCCACACGGTCACTGTCACGACGACAGAGCGGCGTCCAGACACCACAGCCACCAGAACTAACCGCCACACGGTCACTATCACGACGACCGAGCGGCGTCCAGACACCACAGCCACCAGAACTAACCGCCACACGGTCACTATCACGACGACAGAGCGGCGTCCAGACACCACAGCCACCAGAACTAACCGTCACACGGTACCAAAACCATCCCTGAGCACCGCGTGGTTTACTGCGGCGCTCAATGCTAACACGAGATGAGTGATAGTAGACGGCTGACGGTGTGCGAGGTAAAAGAAAAATGCAAGAAAAAGTTATTTTTAAGGATTTGAAGATTTGAAGTTTGAAACTTCTGTTGTGGACCTTTTAGGCAAACTGGTCTTAACTCTGAACCCCGAGCAGTTTTAGTCTCTGTGGCAATGAAAACGTCTCAATCATGAATAAAAGTGGAGAGAACTGGAGCAAAACTGTGCAGTAAGACAGTTGTCATGCCATGAATCACATAAAAAGTGTTTTTATTCTTTTATTTTAAAAGCGAGTTCAGAAAATTCTTTTGGGCCGTAATTAAAAAATTTAATTTGTTTGCTCTTACTGACCAAAGTGTTCCCGACACTTTTTCAATTATGAGTTATAAATCAAGGAACATCAGAACGTTTTTTTTTTTTTCAATCCTTTGAATAAATGTTGTAATTTCTGGGATTTTTATTTTATTTTTTTAGAAAACATTGCTTTTGCCTGCTGTTTTGGGTTCAGAGTTTGGTCGGTTGTGCCGCTGTGAACAGAACCAAACAGAACAAACGGAACCGAACTTGCTGTCAGTCAACCGTGTTAGCATCAGAACAAATGATCCAGCAGGACTCAGAGATGGTTTTGGTGTCTGGTCTCATCGCTAAACAGTTGAAAAACATGCACTGGTCCAACTTGTATACACACACTTTGACACACACTTTGACACACACACACACACACACACTCAACATGCATTACTTTCTGCCAATATGGGTCATTGGGTCTGTGGCGTCAGCCTTCTGATCACATCGTGGAAACACTTTCTTCTCTTGTCAACAACATCAACATGAACTGTTTGTTTTCCCATAAATCTGCCACCACCATCTTCATCATCATCATCACTGCCACCATCTTTTATCGTGACGTATGAACTTTCAAAGAGGGGTGGAGCTGTACGTCCTGCCGTTGTAAATACCTGTTTATAAGAAATGTGTGCATATGTGTGTCTGAGAATACAAAGAATGTAATGAGATTTATACTTGACAACTTTTTTTTTTTTTTTTTTACATCAAATGTTAATATTAATAATATTCCATGTTGAATTTCCCTTTTGGGATCCTTAAAAATAAAAATAAAAAAGTAAACAAATAATTGACACAATCAGAACTCTCCATGGAAAAGTTAATAATCGCCTGTCGGGCTAATAATAGTCGGGCTCGGCGAGCGGAGGGATTCGCCAATGTTTGTATGCATGACACTACCTGTTGCCAGGTGACCAAGCTCCTATGACGACAGTTGGCGGTTTCTATTCAGCTTCTTTTTGTTTTTTCTTTTCTTTTTCTCCTGTATTTGTTCAACACTTCAACTGGAGAAAGACAGATACCGGTTATGTCATCGTGATGGATTTTAATGTGCAGTGCTAATATACACTCACGGACCGCCTGCAGGCCGAACGGCAGATTAACGATGACATCGTCGCATGACCCCTCCGGTCACATGACCCCTCCGGTCACATGACCTCTCCAGTCACATGACCTCCAGCGTCAGTTGTGGCTCCAGCATTCTTCTGGGGGGGGGGCTTAAAAAAAATTGCAAAAGTAATTGCAAAAATTTTGCAGGAATTAAAGAGGGCCACTTTTATTTTTTTTATTGCATGGTGCAAATCAAGAGTGGACGTCTCCGTCGTTCTCCGTCGGCCACTTTTCTCTTTTAGCTCGATTTACATAAATAATCGATTCACATAAATATTCGATTTACATAAACCAAACGTGACGATCTTCCAGCAACTTTAAACGTCTTCCGGTGGATCTTGAACGATCATCAACGAACAAAAATCCAGAATGTGCCCTTGTTCAGAAGCGGAAAATACTTCATATATGTAAAGATATTTTATTATGAACCCACATCTGATCTCACCTTTCCTTCACTGTTTCTATCACTTTGCAAGAGTGAGAGTGTGTGTGTGTTTGTGTGTGTGTGTGTGTGTGTGTCTAGAAACACTATGATTGTTTAAATGTTTTCTTCCCAAAGAAACAAGTTCTCCCGTCTCTCTTTCTCTCAAGGAGACCAAACACTGTGTACATAACTGTAGTTTTAGTTTTAAGACTTTGTAAATATTTTTTGGGTTTTTATTCCCTATTATAATATTAATATTTTTTCTTTTTTTTTTAATAATGGGATTTTAGATCGGTTGTACGTGAATGCTTGTTTAATTTAGTTTTGATACTCGTGAGAGAGAATTTATCAGTTTTGTGTACAAATTGTTAAGAACAACAATGCTTTTGTTTCCTGCTTTGTGCAAGATGCTGCAATGAAATAATAAAAGGATTCATAAAATAACAGCACATTGTTTTCTTGTCTCGTTGGTCTTTGAACATGCAGAAAGAGGCTTCAGATGTACGGAGCGTTTCAACGTCTTCCAGCCCGCAAATGTTCGGTTTTGATTCACTCTCACGGCTCTCATGAACACGTATCCTTCGTGTCTCGTATAATTCTGTCTTGTATAATTCGCACGTCAAACTTTTGAATAATAAAAATACATTTCCCATCATTTGGTTGCGTGAAGCGTGGTTTGGTCAGCAGGTGGCGTTACAGTAAACATGGCGTCACCATCTAACCTACACGAGAAAAACATGCAAATAAAACCTTTTCTTTCTTGCCAGCTAATGTCAACTCTCGCACGCAATGGGAATACGACCTTAGAAACAGTCATGTTACTTAAATGCTCTCCTACAGAACAAAACCACATCCCATTTAGTCGTCAGCAGTTTTTTTGACAAAGCTTAAAAACACCTCAAGCGAGCATAAAAGCATATTTTTTGGTAAATGAGGAAGTTCACAGAAACACAGCGACTGTCACGTGTGTGTTAGAATCTCTGGCTTTGCTTTTATTGCCGTCAGTTTTTAATTGTGCGAGATGAGTTACACGTTTGCTCATCTGCCAAAGATTTGAGTCTCTTGAGCAACACAGGATTTATTTTAGTAGTTTGACTGCGATAACATCTTATCCGTGAGGAGATAATAGATTGGGGTCAAAAAAAGAGGATATTGACAGTTTTCTGACAGAAAGACAGAGGGGAAGCGGAGTTAATCATTGCCCTGCATCGACTGTTCGTTATGGCCCAGCAGGTCGCAGGTACCTGAGTATGTTTGCGTGACGTGGCCGGTGAAAGGTAACCCGCTGCGTGACACAAAAGAACCTGGCGGTTTGATGGCGGGGAGGGGGGAGAATAGGTCTGCCTATAAAAGACATAAAGACAGCGAGGGTGGAGTCCACCGCTGCATTTTGCTGGCAGCGAAAGTAATCATTATGTTTGTGCCAAGATGTGTTCATCAGGGAGCCTCAGAGATTTTCCTCATTCTCTGGGACGACGCCCTTAATGTTAACACGTAATGTGTCTGCATGTGGACGCACAAGTGTTGGTCTGCTTTCTCTATATGTGGATGCACAAGTGTTGGTCTGCTTTCTCTATATGTGGACGCACAAGTGTTGGTCTGCTTTCTCTATATGTGGATGCACAAGTGTTGGTCTGCTTTCTCTATATGTGGACGCACAAGTGTTGGTCTGCTTTCTCTATATGTGGACGCACAAGTGTTGGTCTGCTTTCTCTATATGTGGACGCACAAGTGTTGGTCTGCTTTCTCTATATGTGGACGCACAAGTGTTGGTCTGCTTTCTCTATATGTGGAAGCACGTGTGTTGGTCTGCTTTCTCTGTATGTGGACGCACGTGTGTTGGTCTGCTTTCTCTATATGTGGACGCACGTGTGTTGGTCTGCTTTCTCTGCATGTGGATGCACGAGTGTTGGTCTGCTTTCTCTGCATGTGGATGCACGAGTGTTGGTCTGCTTTCTCTATATGTGGATGCACGTGTGTTGGTCTGCTTTCTCTATATGTGGATGCACGAGTGTTGGTCTGCTTTCTCTATATGTGGACGCACAAGTGTTGGTCTGCTTTCTCTGTATGTGGATGCACGTGTGTTGGTCTGCTTTCTCTATATGTGGATGCACGAGTGTTGGTCTGCTTTCTCTATATGTGGACGCACAAGTGTTGGTCTGCTTTCTCTATATGTGGATGCACAAGTGTTGGTCTGCTTTCTCTATATGTGGACGCACGAGTGTTGGTCTGCTTTCTCTATATGTGGATGCACAAGTGTTGGTCTGCTTTCTCTATATGTGGATGCACAAGTGTTGGTCTGCTTTCTCTGCATGTGGATGCACGAGTGTTGGTCTGCTTTCTCTATATGTGGAAGCACGTGTGTTGGTCTGCTTTCTCTATATGTGGACGCACGAGTGTTGGTCTGCTTTCTCTATATGTGGATGCACGAGTGTTGGTCTGCTTTCTCTATATGTGGATGCACGTGTGTTGGTCTGCTTTCTCTATATGTGGACGCACGTGTGTTGGTCTGCTTTCTCTATATGTGGATGCACAAGTGTTGGTCTGCTTTCTCTGCATGTGGATGCACGTGTGTTGGTCTGCTTTCTCTGTATGTGGATGCACGAGTGTTGGTCTGCTTTCTCTATATGTGGACGCACAAGTGTTGGTCTGCTTTCTCTATATGTGGACGCACGTGTGTTGGTCTGCTTTCTCTATATGTGGATGCACAAGTGTTGGTCTGCTTTCTCTGCATGTGGATGCACGTGTGTTGGTCTGCTTTCTCTATATGTGGACGCACAAGTGTTGGTCTGCTTTCTCTATATGTGGATGCACGAGTGTTGGTCTGCTTTCTCTATATGTGGACGCACGAGTGTTGGTCTGCTTTCTCTATATGTGGATGCACGAGTGTTGGTCTGCTTTCTCTATATGTGGATGCACGAGTGTTGGTCTGCTTTCTCTATATGTGGACGCACAAGTGTTGGTCTGCTTTCTCTATATGTGGACGCACAAGTGTTGGTCTGCTTTCTCTGTATGTGGACGCACGAGTGTTGGTCTGCTTTCTCTATATGTGGACGCACAAGTGTTGGTCTGCTTTCTCTATATGTGGACGCACAAGTGTTGGTCTGCTTTCTCTGTATGTGGACGCACGAGTGTTAGTCTGCTTTCTCTATATGTGGATGCACAAGTGTTGGTCTGCTTTCTCTGCATGTGGATGCACGTGTGTTGGTCTGCTTTCTCTATATGTGGATGCACGAGTGTTGGTCTGCTTTCTCTGCATGTGGATGTGCGAGTGTTGGTCTGCTTTCTGTGTATGTGGATGCAAAAGTGTTGGTCCACTGTCTCTGCATGTGGATGCAAAAGTGTTGGTCCACTGTCTCTGCACGTCATGAAGTAAGAACCGTGTTGGATGCAAATGACGGTGAATCTACAGCTCGGCTTGTGTGTTGTTTTCTGCCAGCCATCATTCAAAATATAGGTTAAAAAAATGGAATTACTCTATTTTATCACTAAATTCCCTTTTGTGAATCTTCAAAGAAATCAGTCAACGTTACATTTTAAAGCATTGAAAAGAGCGGATCAGTGTTTTGCACATGTGCAACCTGTCCTGGTGTCTGCAGATGTGATGTTGGCAACAGCTGCGTTACATGCTGTTCCCCTGCAGGAACCCAGATGACTCACCTGCTTATTTCATCAGTTGCCTTTTCATTTGCTGTTCAGGTACATTTCTTTGGCTTCCGTCTGCTGAGCGCTCACCTGAGGGCCTGAAAGCTCGCTGCTCATTCCACAGTCACAGCAGTGAAACTCCTGTTAAAACTTGTCTCGAGGATTCTGCAGCGCTGCCTGAAATCCTCTCTGTGGACCTAAATATCTCTCCGGGAAACAGCCACTGACTAACGAAAAAAGAAGTGGATTGTGTCATTAAATAGTTGATTCAAAGTTTGAAGAAAATATTTAAAAAAATACTTGAAGTTGTGCAGAAATGTTTCCTGCATCTTTTTAGAGCTGTTAGTTTCCATTTTTCAAGTCATGAATTGTAGAGTTCAGCTTGCAGCTCCGGCAACGGATGGCTAGCTAGTTAGCAAGCTAGTTTGTTAGCTAGCTTGTCCTTCTCCAGAGCGGCGTTGAGTAAAGCGGAGGCACGGCTGGTAACGAGCCCACTGTAACCAGTGTAGCATTAAAGCATGGGGGAGTTAGAAAGCTAGCTAGCTCGCCTGCTGTCCGCTAGTTAGCTTGCTAATTCCACAACGCTTTAATGCTGCACTGGTGATAGAATATGGGCCAAACCAATTTGTCACTCATTCGTAGATAGCAATGATCTTTTTCTGCGCTTAGTGTTATTTCAAAGATTTGGCAAGCTCGAGTATTTGGATAATTTCAACAATGTGAATGTGGCGTGAGAATCTCTGCAGGGCTTTTTCCATGATGTTGACAGACACTTATAATAACAATCTGAGCCTGTCAGTGGCAACGACAATTACCTTTAGAGGACGTAGGGTGATGGAGAACCGATCACATTCCAGCCTGTTTAGCTGCTGCAGCGTTCTCCCTCGATACTGGACCATTTAAAACAAACGTAGACACAAAACACCAGAAAACAAGCTCCAGGTTCAAGTTACCTATGCAAATCTCTGCCCAACTTTAACCTGGAACCAATGAAAACACCTGCATGTGTGTGCAAATGAAGGGAAACTGACGATTCGGATTGAAACTGGATCAAACAATATGAGTTTCAGAATAAGCAGCAGAAGAATTCACATGAAGAAAACCTCCTGGCTGAGTCGACCCTCTGGACACGTGTCCCTCCTGAAGGGCCCGGAGGCCCCGGAGGCTCGTTAAAGAGGACCCAGAACAGCTGGTCCGACTGAGACCAGTTTCTCTACACTGTCCTCCACACGTTTAGTTTCAGATGAGTTGGTTCTGATTTTATTTTATGATTAGACATTAATCCTAACTTAAAACAAAGGTCCCAAATAATCGAGTCTGCTCAAACACACACTAGTATTTTTGTGATCTATGGGAAAACATTTAAAATGTATTGTAACTTTTACGTGTTATTTTTACGGTATTTTATTGTAATTCCAGAATTATTTAATTTAAAAGTTTCCTTAAAAGAACTGTTGCTTATAATAGATGAAATATAAGGAAATCAAGGCAGTGTTTGGTTGGTTTACCTTGATTTAGTGACTTCTAATCCTTTTCATTTTATTTTTTATGAAGCCTTTATTTAAACAGGTTTGTCCCGTTGAGATCAAAGATCTCTATATGGCCAAAAACAATGAACATGAAGAATGAACATAGAAGCATGTAGAACGGAGGAACGTTAGAACTTATCAGATGAAACATTTGCACACAGACATCCTGTACTTTTACCATAACAAAACTAAATATATAATATGATATATATTATGATTATAAGCTTAAGATCGGTTTGTAGTTTGTTCCATACAGAAAATACATATTTTTTTAAATATACATCCATATACAAAAGTATTGCTATTACACCCAGGGACAATACAAATGGACATACAAAATAAAAACAAGAAATGTGGTACATTTTCAAAGCAATATTAAGACGGGAAAAGAAAATATCTTGTACGTAAATCTAAAAGCTTTCTTTCCAGGTTCAGTTCGGATTTCAGGAACAACAAAATGCAAAACATTATGTGAACAGAGAATTGTAATTTCCATAATTTAAATGTAAAGAAAATGGGTAGGTTGTAATTGTTGATCTGAGTTCAGTTCAGTCGTCTTGAGACTGACGCTCATGTGAATGTTGTGACAGTTCAACCAGCTCGGGACATTCAACATACTGGTTTTCAATCTTCAAGGTCTTGCCGATACTGACAGAATCAGACAACATCACATGACATGTTTGGGAAGGGAGTCCTCGGAGTCAGTCATCCGCAAGAAACCTCCTTATCGCTTCCTTGTTTTCTTGGAACACTTGTGTGGAAACATCAGAAGAGAACATGGGACAACAAGAGCATTCACTCAAGGTGAAGATCATTGTCGCCGACGTGGTCGGACCGGTACGGCTGCAGAGCTTAGGCGTTGTTTTTATAATTTTTATAACCGTTTATATTTACGACACAGTGCTGCCGACAAAAGCGACCGGCAAGTTATGCCATGGCCAGCTGGCACGTGAGGAGCTGGAAAAGAGAAAGACGCCAACAGAACTGTCAAAACATCACGCAGCGCCTGCAGAGCGGCTCAGACGAGACCAACCAAACCCAGAGTGTGTTGTAGGGTATGTTGTCTAAGGCGACTTGTTTTAGGTGCCGCTTGTTTTAGGCCGCTTGTGTAAAGTGACTTGTTTAAGGCGACTTGTTTTAGGCGACTTGTTTAAGGCGACTTGTATAAGGCGTCTTGTTTAAGGCGACTCGTTTAAGGTGACTCGTTTAAGGCGACTCGTTTAAGGCGACTTGTTTATGGCGACTTGTTTAAGGCGACTTGTTTAAAGCGACTTGTTTTAGGTGACTTGTTTATGGCAACTTTTTTATGGCGACTTGTTTAAGGTGTCTTGTTTAAGGCGTCTTGTTTAAGGCGACTTGCTTAAGGTGACTTGTTTAAGGTGACTTGTTTTAGAGCCTTTTTTCCAACTACTGGAAGCAGAGTGCATTCGCTCATACGGTTGATGGCTTAGTTCCCACTTCTTTCTTTGGTGCTTAAAACTCGCTTGACAAACCAGTCCGAACCCCTCGAGGGATCTCAGTGGTTGCAGAGTTCACTGAGTCACAGTGAGTGGGTTGGAGAGTCAGAGAGTTGCACAATTTTAACAAACCTATTGTATTCAATCATATCCTGCTCTTTAAACCCTGCTCAAACATCATTTACGGAACAGGACAAGGTTTTTGGTGCCAAAAAAAAAAGGATTCACAGGTTGCCAAATCACAAAGCGGCAAAGTTTATTGCGTTTGTGTGTCTGTCGCCGTCTGCGTATGAATGCAACGACTGACGCTGCGTGTTAATGATTGGCCTGACCATGACTGCAGGAGCTAATAAACCTAAAGGAGAGAGAGAGAGAGATTTAGAGACAACACACACATAGAAAAAGAGCTTTTTATGACTCTGTTCATGCACTTTATTCAGTCTGCTTTTTATTCATTAACTTAGTTTGAGCTCCGTGTTTGAAATGCAAATAAAGGATGTTTATTTTTGTTAACATAAGGTCAGTAACCTATGAAGAGAATAAATTACATTTTAAATGAGCTAGTTATTACTATTTTAATAAGTACTGCTGACACTGCATCTGGAGTTGGATGCTTTTCTCTTTTTGTCCTCACTGGTGGGATTCCACCAGTTTCTCCTCATTCTCTGTTCCAGTGCTCCCTCTGCTGGAAGCATCCCGAAGTACAGGCTAGGACAACCTTCAGCCCAAAACAGGTAATTATACATTTGATAAGTGAAATATTAATGTGTCAACCTATAACAGCAGGACTAAACTATTTATTTTGTATTTATTTATTACAGAACCAACTCATTTTTGGGAAATAAATACGGATAGAAAACAATATGTATAAAGATAAATAGGAATTTAATAATTATTACATTAACTTAAAATAAATTTACAGTAATACTATATCATTATAAATAAATACATCTTAAAGTTAATACAAATAAATAAAGTTGGCAATTACCAGAATTGATTAAAAAAGAAAACTAAATCAGAAATATAAATTTGTAACATTCTATCAATTAATTTATTTATTTTTGTTACATTTAATAGTATTCTATTCATTGCGTATTTATCTTTTAAATGTGTTTTTTTCCCCTGTGTTTATTCTTTTTCAACAATAAAAATTTTAGGTCAGAGCACCGGCAAATATATAATAAACAACACAGACAGCAGGCGTTAAATTGCACCAAAAACATGTTTTATTCTATAAAAGAAGAGGAGGAAGGGGCAAATAATCACAACTGTACAGGGAGAAACTGACTTTTAAACACTATGAGTCACAGTATCAAAAAGCTCACGTTTTCCTCACTGATCTTTACACATTTGTTCTGTACAAATACAAAAGAAGAAAAAAATATTATTAATAATTGTATTATTATAATGATAACTGCATTGCACTGAGTAAATATAGTACTGGCCCATAAGTTACTGCATTCAATAGAAAATACCTAAAATTTCTGATTTGCAGAGGTGAGTCGAGGCACTCGCACGCAGACGGACTCGGTCGGGGACGTGAACTCGATCCCGTCTCATCTCCGTGGGGATCAAATGTCTCATTCCCGCTTTACACATGAGCAAACATATTTAGAAGAATACCGAGAAAAAAAAACAAGCTTGCACAAACCGCGAAAAAATAAAAACAACAGGAAGCGGGAAAAAACCCAAACACATGCATCATCAGTCTCATCAACGACTCTGTGTCTGTGTAGAAAATACCACATTGTTGCTGCTGATCAGTGTGCTTGTCAAGCGATTATCATTAACAGGTACACGGGGACCCAAACATGTGCTACGTGGGGTAAATAAAGGGGTCCATAGAATTAAATACAAACATCCTTGAACATTCTGTGTCACACTTTTACTTCCTTCAGTGTCTGGATACCAAATGGGAAAAAATTCATACGCATGTTTTCGCTGTGGAAAGTTTTTTCTGGAGGCGACTACAGGGGATTGTTTCCTGTGATAAAACAATAAAGCTGCTGCAGGAACGACGGGTTTCTGTGATCCAACCAGAAAGTTAGCATTACCGGTTCCCTCCACTAGGAGCCAATGGGATTCTTCCATTTGATTTTGGATTATTGCAGAAAAATAATCTCTGTAGTAAACATACGTTTATCAATGACTTCACGTCTCCTCCACTAAGTGGAAGGAGGACTAGTGTCCTTGTGGTGACCAGTGTCCTTGTGGGGACCAGTGTCCTTGTGGGGACCAGTGTCCTTGTGGGGACCAGTGTTCTTGTGAGGACCAGTGTTCTTGTGAGGACCAGTGTCCTTGTGGGGACCAGTGTTCTTGTGAGGACCAGTGTCCTTGTGGGGACCAGTGTCCTTGTGGGGACCAGTGTCCTTGTGAGGACAAGTGTCCTTGTGGGGACCAGTGTCCTTGTGAGGACGTCTAGTCGTCTCAGTAAGACTATTAGATTCACCAGTTCACTGACCTGTTTTATAATCAGAAAACTAAATTATAAACTCTCTTGAGCTGGTGTTAAAGACAGACCTTATTTCAAGTGAACCGGAAGTGTAAAGATGCTGACGCATCTCCTGGTTTTAAGACTCGTTCCTGCAGCACTCTATTAACAGGTTGGATATGTTTATTAAATAAATATGAGTTTAAAACCGACAATCAAATCCAAAAATAACCACAAACACATCTTTTTTTTCTGACCAGAATTATTTTGAAGCTTGAGTATCTAAAAAAAAAAAAAAGTTTCTCACCCAAAACTAACTAAATGTCACATTTCATTGCCTTTTTGTGTGATATTTTAATTGAGGTCCAGTGCAGAAACATCAAGCTCTGTTTTGAATAATAAATGGATGCTTAATCAATAATTCTCAATGTGTTTTTTCCCCTTCAGGTCATCAGTGTTAAGGGAGCTCCACAGTCTCAAACACACGACATGCTCACCAACGTCACGAGTAGAAAACAAGAAGGCTACGCTCCATGCAACAAGTGTGCACAACACAAGTGGGGCCAATTCTTCTTTTTGTCTTTTTCTTTTTAAGAAACTACGAAACAAATGTCTTATTAGATTTAAAAAGAAACAACACATGATGGAGCACATGTCATCAAACCAACAGAGGAGGAAGAAGAAGAAGAAGAAGAAGAAGAAGAAGAAGAAGAGGAAGAAGAAAGAAAAAAAAAATATTTTTTCACATTATCTAGTCAGTGTTAAAAATAGAAATTCACCCGTTACATTTACTCTGCACTTTTTGATTATATACATTTATGTACATGGATTTATCTTAATTATTTGTCATTGTCCTTAATGTCTTTATCAACAGTTTACAAAAGAAAGAAAAATTGCAATCAAATGCATATACTCTAGAAAGATGTGCTTAGTATTGATGTTTTTTGTTTTAGTCTTTTTTAGTTGAAGCAGGAGAGGGAGGGGAAACGGGGACTTAAAACAAAAAAATCCCTCCAAATAAGTCACTGAATTTAGTTCAGATTATCAATATTTAAAACCATTTAATAACCAGATTCAGGGACTTTTGCTGGGTCTTTTTTGTTGTTGTTGCAATGTCCAAAGCTCACGCCATGCTCTCAGCTCGCAGGAAGTCTGCACGCCCATCTCGCTTACTAGCTTTCTGAAACGACGACAACAACGGGGACTCCGAATGTGTTGACGAGAAATCTTAAAAAGGTATCAGGTTTGTTTCATTTTTTTGAGCTCTCGGCCCAGGGTCACAACTGCTTCTTTTATGAAGGTGACCTCTGAGGTGACCTCTGAGGCGTCTACGTATCCGGAGGTTTAGAGCGCTTGGAGCAAGGTCTGCGTTATGTTGCATAATCAAGTTCAGCCCAGAAGAGGAGCTGAAGGAAACAAAAAGCCGGCCCACGTTTGGGTAGGAGAGTTAGGGGTTTAGGGGGAGGGGCTCAATTTTAGGGGGAGGGGCTCAACTCTGTTCCCACTACAGCACCTTTCAGCACAGGATGGGTATTATGGGGGGAATGTTGCCAGCGAGGTTCTAGGAGACAACAACACAGACTTCACAGGGAATTAGTTTGTTGAGGCTTTAAGTTAAGTTCTGAAAGACAAACTCAGCTGAGAGAGAATGGATCCGCCCCCCCAGGTAGAAATGCTAGTGAGGAGAGCGCTCAAGTTTCCCCGTGGTTTAAAGTCGCAGGCACCGACGCACACAGTGCCTGGTTTCACGCAGAACCACCGGCAGACGGCCATGTTGGCTCCTCGTGCAAATACTCGCTTTTCTTTTTAACATCGTTGGCTGTTTTTCAGCGTGGTGGCTGAAGGGAGGCGTTCGCTGTGCTTTCTGCTTCCCCGACTTCTCAATATTAAGACCACATTTCCATAATTTTCCTTCACTTTTTTTTCATCATTCTTTCTCAAACAATCGAAAAGCTGTAAATCTGCCCTCTTCATGTTTTTGTGCCCAGGATTTCGTTTCGTCTCCAATTTTTTTTTTAAATGTGCTATCGCGTAGCACCTTTTTTTTGTTTTGTACTTCCTGGTTTGGGTTTGGAAACGAGCGAGTGTTCAAGTAGAGAGCAATGCGACAAAACAAGCCAGCGCTACAAAGACCAGGCGCCCCTGAAGGGCTCTCAGCTCGCCGGTGGTTCTGGTTCGGCCCTTACAGATCGACTGCAGTTATTAAGGCTCAACGGGCAAGAGGTAAAAGAACAAGTGCCCGGAACACACTCGTAAAAATCTTAAATTCTGATCATGTGTTTGTCTCAAGACATGCACACTCTCACACACACACACACACACACACACACACGAACAACACTCAGAAAAACTCCCCTAATCCCTGCGCAAGAGTTTTTTCTTCTAATCTCTACACTATTTGTGTCCTCTTTGTCTTTTTCACAGCCTCAGAACACAACAAAGGGATTGATTTTTTTTATATATATATATATATATATAAAGGATGCCGTTATGTTAAGAGAAGGAAGGAGGAAAAATAAAATAAAGACTGAAGGCCATGTTTTATAAAAACGACGACAACGACGACACATACAAAGCAAATACTGTTATCGAGGAGCGAGGAGGAGGGGCGCAAACGACAATAATTTGATTGATACAATGAAAACTAAATTAATCTTTATAAAGTTCACAGTCTTGTAGCTCCCTGTACCAGGAGAGGGGGAGGGCGGGGGGGGGGAGGAACTATCTGTTTGACGTCTCGACTCGAAAAATGTTTTATATCAATCTGAGTTTTGGTTGTTTTAAGACCCTTTTTTCATAAAAAACGAACGGAGAGTTTCTTTTGCACATTTTGCATCTGGAAAATGTTTTTTTTTTTTTTTTTTAAACAAAACTAGTGACCATCATCATGGTTCCATCGTGGTTTTGATCTGTGTGGGTGGACTGGGATGTTCCTCATTACTGCTAAACGACCACACGGCCACGCTTTTTAGGGAACGCTGGGTCGAGGATTAGAGCAGGAGTTTTATTATAATACTTGTTTTCGTGTCCGTAGCACCGACCGTGTATCAAACCTTTTGTTGTCTTAATTCACTATTCTTTGATCACATAGCTCCCGATTCAGAGCAATCATGTTGCCACAGTTCCTCAAGTGAAAAGGCAAAGTTCTTGTTCCTAAAAAGGTTCCCGGAGAAGGTTCTTGTGGTGACTTGGGGCTTTTTGATGCGTTTTCTGGAGTCACCGTTGCTTCCAAAAATCCATAAAGTGTGACATTTTGGCTCTGGATATGAACAGAATGAAGTTTGGGCCGCCGAAGGGACGTCCCCTTTCTGTGACTCCTCCTCTTCCTCTTCCTCTTCCTCCTCTCCTTTGGATGGATGCATGTGATGAGGGATGGAGGGAGGGAGGAGACGTCTTGAGTGACAGCTGGAGTTGATGGAGGGGGAGGGTGGGTGGGGGGAGGGCTGTTGGACGGACGGCGATGATGATGTGTTGAAACACACACAGTGAAAATCCCCAAACCTCTACTTCACACAAACACACACACACACACACACACACACACACACACACACATTCCTGATATTTCTGTGGTTTCAAGATGAAGAGGAGGAGGAGGAGGAGGAGGAGGATGAGGAGCTGCAGGTGCGGTCCATGGGGAGGGGCGGGGGGGGGGGGGGGGGCACTGGTACAAGATGTGCTGTGATTGGATCTCAAAGGGTTAGAGGTTGGTCTTGTAGGGAGGTTGATGGGGGAGCTGGCAGGGGGGGGGGCGGGGCAGAGTTCACATCATGACGTGGCGGCGGCGGTGCAGGGAGAGGTGGTCGGACCGGGAGAAGGAGCGGTCACACTCAGTGCAGCGGAAAGGTTTGATTCCGGTGTGCTTGCGGAAATGCCGGGTCAGCTCGTCGGAGCGGGCGAAGCGCCAGGTGCAGCCCTCCCAGGTGCACTGGTAGGGTTTCTCTCCTGGAGGAGGCAGGAGACAAGGAGAAGAGTTTAGGGGAGAGGAGAGGAGGAAGCAACAGGAGGGAGGGAAGAGGAACGCTGGGATGCTCTCAACCCGGGTCATCCGACTTGAGTTTCCCAGAATTCCCAACTCAGCACAGTCATATTGGTATCTCTGCTTCTTCTGCTAATTGTTTTGATAAAATATTCACAAACTGTTCACTGGAATATTCTGCAGATTTCACGTCTTTATAACTAAAAAAATAATTCATGTAGCTTTACATAGACTGATCTCCCACCTCAATACAATGAACTTACGTCATATTTATTCTCATTTGTTAAAGTTTCATGGAACCGGGTTCATTCCATGTTTCACAAAACATTTCCAAGACTTTTTTTAAGCCCTTAGGTCAATTTTCCCGACTATGTTTTTTCACTCAGTCCGAACTGAATCAGTTTGTGAAGCTAAACCTCCGAGCATGTCCCTAAACTTTCTGGATCCATTTGTTTTTCAAAACCTGAATATAAATCAGACCTTTTTTCCAGGTTGTGTTACGTGGGGTGAGCGGCTGCTTCTAACCGGCCTCACCTGTGTGTATCCTCCTGTGGGCTTTCAGGTGGGAGCTCTTGGTGTAAACTTTTTTACAGCCTTCGTAGTCGCACATGTGGATCCGCCTCCTCTTGATGTCTGGAGAATCTGGGTCGACGGGCTCCAGGTCCATGACCGACCTGAAGGGAACAGGGAAAAGGAAAAAGGAGTGAGTGAAGGAGACAACGTATGGAGATAGGATCTCTTTGTTCTTTTTGACAATCACACTTTTAATACTTTCATGTGGACCATGAGCAGAACATAGTTGATTTTTATTAATATGACTTTCTTGAAAGTGATGTTGGGGGGCCACTAGGGGGCGTCAGAGAGTTACGTTCAACCCAGCAACTTCCTCTCTTTATTTATTCATATCTCACCCTTTTTTTTTTACTCCCCTCTTTCCTCAATCCATTCTTTTCTCTTTATTTCATCCTCCTCCTACATTAAAGTAATATTCTGATGTCAGTGACTGGAGTTTTCTGGACTGAGATTTTTTTGTTCGTTATTGATTTGATGGTGTAAATAAAGTTTTGAAAAAAAAAGTAAAAGCCTCTCTTGTTTCTCCGTTGCAAGGAGGTGTGACGCAAAATGCATTACGAAATCATGTTTACACCCCAGCTGTAGGACAGCCCTGCCCAGCAACAACACACACACACACACACACGCACACACGCACAGACACACTTACACAAACAATCGTCCTCACAAAGAACAAAACCCACAAACACTTTGTTTCTATTTAACATTCTCTCTCTGAGTGTGTCTCTCACACTCTCTCACACACACACACGGCTAACCGTCTAAGTCCACACCCTGAATTTCAGTTGCAGCCGGGCGGCCTCGCCTACTGGGTGTGGCAGCAGCTCTGTCCTGATTTACTAACACACACACACACACACACACACACACACACACACACAAACACACACACACACACACAGGGTTACACCGGGTTATATAAGTGTCCAGTCATGCGCTGCAGTAATGTAATTGGGCTGCAGGGGAGGTGATCCACACAAAGACCGCATTACCCATAAACCCTGCTGCGCATTAGTGCCTCTCGCCCTCTCTCCCGCTGACTCTGTCGACTCCCATCATGCACTTCACACTAAGATGACATCCCACACATCCAACCGCTTTATGGCGTCGGTGTGCACAGTTCTGATTGATGACATGGAATCCAGCTGCGGCTGTCGCATTTCCTCACAAACGAGCAACATTGTCGGAATAGTTTTTGTTATTTGGATAATTGGCTCATCTGTAAGATGACATGTGTGACACCAGTCTCATGTGTGTGTTATTTACAGGCATTTACTGAGCCCACTAGACACACACCAAGGGGCTCAACATGTCAGGGGCCCCTTGTCTTCATCGGTCACTTAAAGAGACACATACCAACCAGGAAGAAACACAAGACGACTACAAAGAGACACAAAGCAACCACAAAGAGACACAAAACATTAACAAAGATACAAAAGACAAACACAAAGAGACACAAAACAACTACAAATAGACACACAACAACTACAAAGAAACACAAAACAACTACAAAGAGACACAAAACATTAACAAAGATACAAAAGACAAACACAAAGAGACACAAAACAACTACAAAGAGACACAAAACAACTACAAATAGACACACAACAACTACAAAGAGACACAAAACAACCACAAAGAGACACACAACGACCACAAAGAGACACAAAACAACAACCAAAAGGGGCTAAACAACTATAAAGTCTGTGTGTCTTGCGCTCATGAAGGATAGGTAGTGGGCCCATTAGCTTAGCTTAGCATAAAGACTGGAAGCAGCTAGCCTGGCCCTTTCCTTTATAATATATGTATAAACTGTTCTTCTTCTGCTCTTTTAATGATCTCCTGCCGCTGTTTACGGCTCATTACTGCCAACGTCTGCCCACGTGTGGAACTGCACGACGGAGGGACAGCTGTAGATGTGAACTTTGAGCACTTTGAGGTCGAAGCAGCAGTTTGAGGACGACCTGATAAATGTGAGAAAGTGGCCTCAAACCGGACGGAACAACTGAATATTTTGATGTAAAACCACAAAAAATTAAACAGTGATTATTCCACTGGAGCAATTTTCAGACCTGCAGAGTTTACAGAAGTTCTGAGGCGGCTGAAAAAAGCTTTTTGGAATTGGGATGTCTGTTTGCTTCTGTTTGCTTCTGGCATCAGACGCCTAAAGGCATCAGCTGTGCCTAAAACGTCTCCAACGACCTTCATTTGAATTATGAAGGTTATGAAGGTCGTCCACCTTCTTCCATTGCCATGCCCCCTTGTGCCGCATTTCTTGCACGCAAAGGTGCACCACAAATAAAGTGCATCCTCGTTCATAACGCTCTTGATGCCGAGCCATCGGCGGTCAGCGGCATCACTCACCCGGCGTCGAGGCTCTGGGCGCTGAGGGAGGCCGAGCCGGACTCGGTGCCGCTCTCTGCGTCGCTGTCGCTCTGGAACTCCACCGGAGACGTCGAACCCGGCTTGATGCGAACTGCACAGAGGACAGAAAGGAAGAGGAAACAATGGAGATGGGAAGAGATGGAGCACGAGAAAGAGATAAACCAGTGAATGGAATTAGGAAATGGAAGAAGTGAGAGAATAGAGGGAGAAGAGGAGGGGAGGAAACAGTGGGGGGTTAATAACTTCTTCACAGAGATGCCTGGATACCAGCAACTTAGCAAGACAAAGCCGAGCTCCGCGTGTGTGTGTGTGTGTGTGTGTGTGTGTGTGTGTGTGTGTGTGTGTGTGTGTGTGTGTGTGTGTGTGTGTGTGTGTGTGTGTGTGTGTGTGTGTGTGTGTGTGTGTGTGTGTGTGTTAGGCGTGGCCTGTTAGGCTGCAGAGTTGATGGCTCACATTTGTGGCCGTACCTCGTGCTGGAATTCTGAAGAGGTCCGACCCGTCTTTCACTAAATGATGAAAATGACCAATTCAAGCCTCCGCGGGCTGTTGAATTCTGGGTAAATTTAAATGAACGCCCCCCTCTGTGCAGAGGGATTGCGGCCCATCGTCCCGCTGGATCAGAGGTTCACACAACTTGATATTGAAAGCTGTCGTAATCAATATTCTATGGATTAAATGACTGTGTGTGCGTGCGTGCGTGCGTGCGTGCGTGCGTGCGACCGAGGTCACCCACAGAGGAAGCTCAGCTGACTCTGCCGCAGTGTCTTCCAGTGTATTTATGATTGTTCACTATTGATCGTTACGAAGACCCTTTCCCATAAAAGAAATCATAAAAAATATCCACGTTTAGTTGGTCAGACGATGTGTCTGTCTGTCTGTCTGTCTGTCTGCTCTTTTCCCTGAATTACATTTTTTGAATGAAATCCCCCTCCTCCTCCTCCTCCTCCTCCTCCTCCTCCTCCTCCTCCTCCTCTCTGCAGGAATGTGGCAGCCTCACTGTTCAAAGTCCACACAGCCTGGAGAGAGTGAGGGGGTGAGGTGTGTGTGTGTGTGTGTGTGTGTGTGTGTGTGTGTGTGTGTGTGTGTGTGTGTGGGGTGGAGGGGGGGGGGGGGGGGGGGTGCAAGGAATTTGGGTGGAGTTGGTATGGAGAGGGTCACATGGCAAAATAAGTGGTCTTTGTCTCTGGACAATTAGTAACCCCACACACACACACACACACACACACACACACACACACACACACACACACACACACACACACACACACACACACACACACACCCAGCCCATCTCCTCTCCTCTCGACCCCTGCTCCCTCTCCTCCTCATCCTTCCTCCCCCCCAGTCTCCCTCCTTTCCTTCCTTCCATGTCTACCTATCCAGCTCCACCTTGTTCCTCCAACACAACTCCACATGAACCAGCTGCTCATTCACTTTAAAAAGTATCACAGCCCCCCCCCCTCCTCCCCCGCCCCTCACATCTTCACGCTCTGTTTCTCTTTTCAGTGTTGCACAACTTCTGAGCTGAGAAACAACCTACAAACCATGAAAGAGCAAATAAACCTCCATCATAGATCACAGACCAAAATGTATGAGGCCTTACTTCAACTTTCACTCCCAAATAAAGTTAGATAACCTGTATGAACTAGCAGTAGATAACCTATATGAACTATCTTTAGATAACCTGTATGAACTATCTTTAGATAACCTGTATGAACTAGCAGTAGATAACCTATATGAACTATCTTTAGATAACCTGTATGAACTAGCAGTAGATAACCTGTATGAACTATCTTTAGATAACCTATATGAACTATCTTTAGATAACCTATATGAACTATCTTTAGATAACCTGTATGAACTAGAAGTAGATAACCTGTATGAACTAGAAGTAGATAACCTGTATGAACTAGCAGTAGATAACCTGTATGAACTAGCAGTAGATAACCTGTATGAACTATCATTATATAACCTGTATGAACTAGCAGTAGATAACCTGTATGAACTAGCAGTAGATAACCTGTATGAACTAGCAGTAGATAACCTGTATGAACTAGCAGTAGATAACCTGTATGAACTAGCAGTAGATAACCTGTATGAAATAGCAGTAGATAACCTGTATGAACTAGCAGTAGATAACCTGTATGAACTAGCAGTAGATAACCTATATGAACTATCTTTAGATAACCTATATGAACTATCTTTAGATAACCTGTATGAACTATCTTTAGATAACCTATATGAACTATCTTTAGATAACCTGTATGAACTATCTTTAGATAACCTGTATGAAATATCAGTAGATAACCTGTATGAACTAGCAGTAGATAACCTGTATGAACTAGCAGTAGATAACCTGTATGAACTAGCAGTAGATAACCTGTATGAACTAGCAGTAGATAACCTGTATGAACTAGCAGTAGATAACCTGTATGAACTAGCAGTAGATAACCTGTATGAACTAGCAGTAGATAACCTGTATGCACTATCATTATATAACCTGTATGGACTAGCAGTAGATAACCTGTATGAACTAGCAGTAGATAACCTGTATGAACTAGCAGTAGATAACCTGTATGAACTAGCAGTAGATAACCTGTATGAACTAGCAGTAGATAACCTGTATGAACTAGCAGTAGATAACCTGTATGAACTAGCAGTAGATAACCTGTATGAACGAGCAGTAGATAACCTGTATGAACGAGCAGTAGATAACCTGTATGAACTAGCAGTAGATAACCTGTATGAACTAGCAGTAGATAACCTGTATGAACTAGCAGTAGATAACCTGTATGAACTAGAAGTAGATAACCTATATGAACTAGCAGTAGATAACCTGTATGAAGTAGCAGTAGATAACCTGTATGAACTATCATTAGATAACCTATATGAACTATCATTATATAACCTGTATGAACTAGCAGTAGATAACCTGTATGAACTATTGGCAGCTGTTTCTTGGTGGACTCATCTAATCCAATAAACAAATAAATGGCGATCAAATCAACAAAAATTAAGGCGGAATCATCCTTTATGTTTTTTAAAGAGCGGACGGAGGTTTGCAGAGGATGAAGATCTTGTTTGTGCGCTGCAGGGTGTGTCAGCGCTGGTGGGCGTGGTTGCAGGTGCAAGGTGAGACACGCTGCTATTAGTCACTCTCCAGCAGCGAGACATCTCGCTTACCGCCTGCTGATGTCACAGCCGCCGCCATGAGGAATGTCTCTGGAGCTCAGCGAGAGGGAACAACATCCGGACAACAGGGTGCTCCCACAGCACGGCCTCTTTCAGACTAGTGGCAAGATTTATTTTACTACTTTTTCTATTTGCACCTGTAGATTTCTCCTAAATTCGCCAAATGTTACCGTTACATAATGTCACATTTGGATATATATTTTAGAAAACGTGAGAATTGTTCTCTTAGTTTCATGGTGATATCTATGCATTAAATATTCCCTGGTATAAATATGCATTTACACTTCCAACTGAATAAACTCCCTTTGGATTTTTTTTTTTTTTTTAATGCATGCTGGGAAATGAAGAAAGTCAAAAGTGTAAATCATAACAGTGATCTGTCACATGTTTTGAACGCCAGATGCCGATGAGGTCAAACGGTGACGGGAGCGTCTTCGGGTCGAGACGTTTCAGAGAGCCGCTGGTTTGAATCCCGGGAGAACGAAACTGACTCCACAGGCGGACTTTCCTGCAAAAATTTAAAAAACAAAAGGGGGTGGCGGCCTGAGTAAATGTGGAGCTTCCCTTTTGTTTACCCATGGATGGATTCCCCCATGTTTGCTTAACGCCACTAGACTGGTGTTCCCGGCGCTCCTGACTCGATGACATCACTGTTTCTTCAGCATCGATCAGCTCTTCGCACATCAGGTCTTGACTATCGGTCGCTAACGTGAGCTCATATGTAGATGTTCGAGACGTCTAGAGGCCCGATCAGCTGACAGACGCCAGTCAGGAACGTTGTTGCATCAACACGTGGAACATGTTTCCACATTTAGAAGAGAATATCGATCATCCGGCTCATGCGGAGAGCTTTCCTGAACGATAAAGACGAGACGGGAAGTCGAACGCACAACCGTCTCCCTGGGAGACGTACTGTACTGACAGCTGCTGTTCCTCGTCTTTATTATGAAAATAGTTTGCAAAATGCTGCCTCGCTCCCGAACAAGAGGAGCGTTCCCCGAGAGATTCTCAAAAGGTTTCTTGTTTCTATCGATGCAAATCTGAATTAGTTTGCGAATTCCCGCCTCTGGCCAAAAGAAGGAATTCAGTTTCGGGACCGGAGTGCTGAGGTTTGACAAAAACCTCGACCTCTCTGGGAAAAATGTATTTTTAAATATTCTCTATAAGTAGAAGTGAGGGAGGAGACAGGAAGAGAAGTTTTATAAATGCATGTAGCGTGTGTGTGTGTGTGTGTGTGTGTGTGTGTTAAACCACATATAACAACCAAACTATGAGATAACCCTTTAAAGCGATATCCTCTGTCCTGACGCCCTGTGCACAGCTGGTCCTAATGATTTACCCACAATGCAATGCCACAGTCGGCCACAAAGAGCTTAAATGCCGAGTGTAATTCTTCCTGCTGAGGAATCTAACGTTTGGCTGCCGGTATCCTACCGGAGGTTTCCATCCACTCACCGGATCCTTCTGAGCGGCCGTCGCTGCCGATGAGCGGCACCGTGATGGCGGCCGTGGCGACGCCGTCCGTCGACATGGTGGTGTAGACCACGGGCAGCGACTGCACCACCACGGGGATGGTCTGGAGCTGGCCCACCTTGCTGGGCATGCTGACCGAGGGGATCGTGTGGATGACGTGGAGGATCTGCTGGCCCCCGGCGCCCTGAGTGGCCAAGATGGAGCCTGGAGAGAGGACCTGGAGGGCAATGGGAGGAGGGGGGGTTAGTGGTCTTGACCCGCTCAAAGTCCAGCGCACCAATGGAGGGAAGTGGTCTTTACCATGGAGCCTATCGACTGCATCGTCGTGGGGATCGGGGTCGCCGAAAGGCCGGGCATGCTCATGAGCCCGCCGGGGGCGGGGTTGACCGTGATGCCCGTCGTGGAGGCGGGGTACGACGAGGAGCGCGGCTTGTTGAGTGACAGGTCCACGGGCTCGGTCTGGTCCTCGGCCGGGCGCGGCTCCGGCGTGTAGGGCTCGGCCTTGCACACCGGCTCCGCCTTCACCTTGAGGTCCGCCGGCTGCGAGCAGTCGTCAGCGACATCGGCCTGCTGGAGGAGGAGGAGGAGGAAGAACAGAGAGATGTTTAGTGATGCTCTGAAGCTCAACTGGTCTTCAGGCGTCCCATCCAAGAGGAAATTGACGGCAGTCGCTTGACTTTTAAATAACTTTACGGAAGATTCTCCGTTGAGGAAAACTCAACACAGCGAACATCGCTGAAGATCAGTTTGCAAAGTTCGCTTTTGATGTACTCGTTAACTCGTTGACTCTTTAACTCTTTAACTCGTTGACTCTTTAACTCTTTAACTCGTTGACTCGTTGACTCTTTGACTCTTTGACTCTTTAACTCTTTAACTCGTTGACTCGTTGACTCTTTGACTCTTTGACTCTTTAACTCTTTAACTCGTTGACTCTTTAACTCTTTGACTCTGTACTCTTTAACTCGTTGACTCTTAAACTCGTTGACTCTTTAACTCTTTGACTCTTTAACTCTTTGACTCTTTACTCGAACTCTTTGACTCCTGCGTCGATGCTTTCATGCAACTTGCATCAGGCGTTTCTTTTCGTTAACGCCCTAGTTTGCTCAGCCTCCTCAGCCACCGAGGGCTCAGCTGCCATGTAGCTGGAACGCACTGGGAACAATGGCCGCTGTGTGGGACTCTGGGGGAGGGGGGTGGAGGGGGTGGGGGGGGCGGTCATGGAGAGAGACTGGTACTGATTAAGAGAGAGAGTAAAGAAAAAAGAGGGTAGAAATGGAGAGAGGGAGAGGGAGGGAGTCCAGGAGTTGGAGTCTGTCCAGCTCTGGGTGAGGAAGAGGAGGGAGGGAGGGAGGGAGGGCGGCTGCGCTATCGGGTCACACAGTTCAGCTGCAGGTTGGTCAACACCATCACATGACCTCGTTACAGGAGCTCAAACAGGAAGTGGCTGTTTTTAGGACGCCTGACGAGGAAGACAGAGAATCACCTTCTTCATTCTGACAAGGTCGACACTTCATGACCAACTGACTTCTAATGTCAGCCTTCTTTAAATAAAGTACAGACACAACCTGCACATTACCGGGCTGAGGTAAGGAAAGGAGGGAGGGTAAGGAGTTTAAGGAAAGGAGGGAGGAGGGTAAGGAGTTTAAGGAAAGGAGGGAGGGAGGAGGGTAAGGAGTTTAAGGAAAGGAAAGGAAGGAGGAGGGTAAGGAGTTTAAGGAAAGGAGGGAGGGAGGGTAAGGAGTTTAAGGAAAGGAAAGGAGGGAGGAGGGTAAGGAGTTTAAGGAAATGAGGGAGGGAGGGTAAGGAGTTTAAGGAAAGGAAAGGAGGGAGGAGGGTAAGGAGTTTAAGGAAAGGAGGGAGGGAGGGTAAGGAGTTTAAGGAAAGGAAAGGAGGGAGGAGGGTAAGGAGTTTAAGGAAAGGAAAGGAGGGAGGAGGGTAAGGAGTTTAAGGAAATGAGGGAGGGAGGGTAAGGAGTTTAAGGAAAGGAAAGGAGGGAGGAGGGTAAGGAGTTTAAGGAAAGGAGGGAGGGATCCGTTGACGACACATAGCAAACAAACGCAGATAGAACACAGAAGAAGGAATTTCAGGAGCTCGACAAATGGGTGATGAAAGGAAAGAAAGGGGAGACGAGGGAGGAGAGGAGAGAGGAGACGAGGGAGGAGACATGGGGGAGAGAAGGAGGAAGCCATAACGCGATTATAGACAGCCACAAAAAAATAAAAGAAAATGAAGTGTGAAAGAAGAGAGAGAGCGGATGAGAGAGAGAGAGAGAGAGAGAGAGAGACGAGTGTGGGTGGGAAAGGGCTAGCGTTGCCATGGAAACTGGGAGCTATCAGCTGACTCCATATTTTTTTCCACTAGTTCCCCTCCCAGTCCGTTCATCTTTCCATCAGCCTCCTCTTCCTCCCTTTATTCTTCCTCTCTCATCTCTCTCTCTCTCTCTCTCTCTCTCAGCCACACCCTCCTCTCTTCCCACCTCGCCCTCTCGTCCCTCGTCGGCTCTCCTCTTCCTCCCTTTATTCTTTCTCTCTCGCCCCTATCTCACCTCTCTCTCCCTCCAGCGTCTCTCTCTCCCTCCAGCGTCTCTCTCTCTCCCTCTCTCTCTCTCTCTCTCTCTGCCACGCCCTCCTCTCTTCCCACCTCACCCTCTCGTCGGCTCTCCTCTTCCTCCCACAGCCTCTCGTGTTCTTCCACCTTTCTTCCGGTTCTCTTCTCCTCGCCCTCTTTTTTCACATCTTTTCTCAGATTAGACCCGCAACACAAAAATATCCCCAAAAGAAGAAGAGGAGGAGAGGATGTAAAAAAGAGAGAAAGAAGCTCTGTGATATAAAGGACCGAATGAGGAAGAAAGAAATTATGGAAAAAGGAAATAAGGGAAATTAAACTTTAGTTGAGTCTTCTTCCTATAGTTAGATGATATATATACATATATGTATATATATATAAGAGGATAAGCGGTTTGGATAATGGATGGATGGATGGATATATATATATCCCCCCCCCCCCCACACACACACACACACACACACAGTTCAACTGCTGCCACCATAAAGTGGGTCAGTCTTCACCTCGCAATTAATTCATGTGATCTCTAACTTGGATGAAGCGGCCTTGAGTGACCCCAGAGGAATATTAACATGTATATTAACACAATATATATATATATATATATATATATATATATATATATATATATAATGTGTGAAACAGATTCCTCTTTCTAAACGTCCTTCCGGAACGCCGTCGTAAAGCACACAAACACCGGCCGGGTCCCTGAGTGTGTGTTGGGCTCTTAACGCTGCCGGCGGCAGGAAGCCGGCGCCAATTAACACCAACACGCCACGAGACACGGAGGAGGCAGCACAGAAACACACACACACAGAACTCATAGAAATGTTTAAATATACAAATATGTCAAATGCTTCTAGAGAATTATAGATATCTCTTTATATCACTCAATACGTCAGATAATGCCGTCAACAGCCACAACAAAATCAATGTTTATATTAATACAATTGCATAAATCAGGCTCTGATATGAACAAACCCGTCAGTAGGAATGAAAGAGTAAAGTTTGGTGGATGTGAGAGCTGCTGGAGAGGAGATTTATGGATTTATGGATCAGAGTCAACAAAACTAAATTAGAGAAACCGGCCTTTAAAGACATTTTGAAAAAAAACTATAGATCTACTGAACTAATAGATCTCAACGTGAAACCTCCTCAGATGAGTACTGACATTAAGACAATATGTTTTTGTATTTCAAGTTTTCTGAATTAAATATGCAAAATGAGGCATTATCTAGGATAAATGCACCAAAAGGAAACAAAGTAGTGAAACAAATGTTTCCATGGTCTGACAGAAGACAAAACAACAACAACAACAACAACAAAATCAAATCTGCTAATCGATCAGAGCAGGAACACAATGCTTTGTTTCTATGTTGTGTTCAAGTCTGCCCTGAAAATCAGACGTCAGACGTCTCTCCGGCTGACACAATAGATCACTTATTACTTCTCAACCACAACCCGGTTCAGTTTCAGTTCACGGCTGTAGCTCCGCCTCCTCCTCCTCCTCCTCCTCCTCCTCCTCCTCCTCCTCCTCCTCCTCCTCCTCCTCCTCCTCCTCCTCCTGAGGAAGGACTTTCTTCTGGTGTGCTCAACTTCAAAGACAAACCCCAGCTTTAGCCACACATCTACAGCATCACCCACAATGCATTTCAAGCGCCAAGACGAGCAGTAGATCGGAGCCTCGTGGCCTTTTAAAAAAACAAAGTTCCCAAAGCTCCAGCTCCGAGGAAGAGGCCGACCAGATGGTGCCAGAGGAAACCAGCAACCTTTGCTCCTCAACACACCAGACTAAAAATACTGGACTCCCCGAAGCCCGGAGGCTCTCGGGTCCTCGATCCCGCTGTACACATTGTACGATTACGGTGAAAATGTTTAAAAGTCCTGTTAGTCCCGCCCCCAACAGAGTTAGGGTCCTACGTCACTTCCTGGTTTTCATCCTGAGCGAAACACAGAGAAATAGATCCTAGATTTCATTTGGTGACTATTTTACGAAACGTGGGGAAAGGAGGAATAAAGGGAGAGAGGGATACAGTGAGAGGTGAAGAGAGAGATGTCGATGTCATCCTTAAATCTGATTTGTATTTAGTTTGGGAGGAAAAACCTGTGAGCTGGAGTGTGAAGGCCGATATGAACGATATAACGAAGACAGAGGGCAAAAACAACAGCTGGAGGAGAAGTTAACCGAGAAGCACGTAGCCCCGCCCACACACACACACACACACACACACACACACACACACACACACACACACACACACAGCTCCGCCCCTGAAGAGCCTGACCCACCTAAGGAAACCCCAAACTGTGTCCGTCCTCTCTGTCTCTCTGACTGCCACCTGACTCTCGGCCTAACGTTACCTAATAGCAGTCAGTGTTGATTTCCTGGGCGCTTAGTAACTCCCCCCCCCCTCCCACACACACACACACACACACATGCACAGACGCACACACACACACAGGCCGCGCTCTAACCTTAAAGCAAACAACAGCTGTGCAGCTCTTTGCATGAACGTGCAACTTCCCCCAATTAACAGACGATCCACCTTGAGACTGTTGCACATGATCCGTGTTAGCTCGGCGTATTAGCATCTAGCTAGCTGTCACACATGTCACACAAATATGAAAACGTTTGAGAACCCGCAAACTAATCTGCAAAAGATCGGCAAATATGCACCCGGCAGGAGAAGCGCCAATCAAATATCAAAAATTCTTAAAAACAATAATAGATGACAGGATTATCTGATAGACAGACACAAGAGCCGCAGAAGACATCCCATAATAACAGAGATAAAGGCCTTTGAGCATTGACTGAACGGGTGGATTATGGATTATGAACATGTTGTTCAGGTGAGACGAACACCCACACCCTCACGCTTAACACCTGTCTGTCTGTGCTGCAACACCCACATCCTCATGCTTAACACCTGTCTGTCTGTGCTGCAACACCCACACCCTCACGCTTAACACCTGTCTGTCTGTGCTGCAACACCCACATCCTCATGCTTAACACCTGTCTGTCTGTGCTGCAACACCCACACCCTCACGCTTAACACCTGTCTGTCTGTGCTGCAACACCCACATCCTCATGCTTAACACCTGTCTGTCTGTGCTGCAACACCCACACCCTCATGCTTAACACC
>CM042229.1:3579511-3704511 GCA_023566465.1 Cottus gobio | reverse complement strand
AGGAAACCCTTCGGCTGGTCTGAGGACGGACACGATGTCTCCTCCTCGCAATAAGACTTGAGGACGCGAGCAGAGTTCAGGTTTAGATTTCAGGTTTAGAGTTCAGGTTTAGGTCTGATCCGTGCAGGCTCGAATGAACGGAGCGAGGTCTCATTTCAGCCTTCAGATCAACTTCTACTCCGAGTCTAAATACCGGAGCATCGCGAGTGTTTTAAAATCAATTTCCATCCAATTTAGAGAGCCGAACATGAACCAGCTGATCACAGTTTTGACAAACGTAAGAGAGAGAGAGTTGACCTTTGACCAGAGCTCAAACACGACAGATATCAAAACGTAGTCGCTGGCCATAAAAACACGGATCCCGGTCCCGTATCTCTCAGCTGGTCCGACACCAGCCGCCGAGGACACCCGAGTTCAGACCGGCACGGAGGCCGGCGCTCCAGAGTCGTTCAATCCGCCCTCGTAGTATTATGAACTGTGGAGTTAAGTCTCCGCTAAGCCCTCAAACGCATTAATCTGTCACCATAATTACATAAGAAGTGGGCGGGGCCGCCGTGACGTCACCCGCTGCTGTGTGGACGGACGCTCGAAGATTCGAGTTTGGCTTTTCCCGCCGTCGCCATCTTGTTTTTTTTTTTTTCAACCAGAAGGAAGACGCAAGAGGGTGGAGCTAAGTCCTGAGACTCGTTCACACACTGTGAAAGGGTTAAAGTTATAAGATGGACAACGGCGTAGTAGAGGCCTGTCAATCACCTTGTAGCCCCGCCCCTAAAGCATCCCTGGTGGTCAGATAACCTGACGAGACCTCTTCTTCTGAGAGCATCAGTCTTTAATGGTCACTTCTGATGATTTAAGACCGGATTTTTCCGGTTTGATCACAACTTGAGTCCGGTATCGGTAGATCTGTCAAATGTGATAACGCGAGAATCGTGCAGGCAGAGGATCAGACAGCTTGGTGTCCATAGACCACTTCCCTGGTGGTCTTGGGTTCCTCTCCTCTCTCTCTGGTTTACAGCCTCTTGTGGTCAGTTTATTGATCTCGCTCCCAGATCTCTGGGAAACTGATCTTATTACAGAAAGGAGCGATGACCAACAAGACTATGGAGATGAGGCCCGGGTTGTAAACCAGAACTCAGACCACCACCAGTGATGGTGTGAGATGGAGGCCTTCAGGAGCCCTGGACCCCATAAGTTAGAAGCACGAGCGCTCACACACACTCCTGTCGTCCACCTGTGGGTGTAATCAATCAACCAATCAGCTCTCACCGTGCACTCCATCTCCTCCGGCTCTGGTTTGATCTGTACAGAGGGCATGGCTGCCCCGCCCTCCTCCTCCTGTTCCTCCTTCTTCTTCTTCCTCTTCTTCACAGACAGTGTCGCCACTTCCTCTCGCTCCTCCTTGACCGCCTCCTCCTCCTCCTCGTCCTGCGGCCTGGTCGCCGGCTCCTCCTCCTCCTCCTCCTCTTCCTCCTTCTCCTCCTCCTCCTCTTCCCGGGCGGCCGGCGGCGGCGATGACGGCGGCGGCGGCTGCTGCTGCTGCCGGGTCAGGGCGCCCTGCTTGGCCGAGCTCCTCAGCTTCTTCTGGGCGCCGACCGCACTCTTCTTCTGCTTAGGAGTCGACTGGCACTGGGGAGGAAGAGGAGGAGAAGGTGAGCGGGGTATGCGACGAGGAGAGGAGGAAGGTAGGGAACGAGAGGAGGTGATAAGGGAGCAAAAGGAGGAGGGGCCAAGAGGGGGGTTGGGGGAAATAGCAGAGGAAAAATAAGGGGAGGGGAGGGTGAGAAAAAAAAAGGCAAAACTTCCAGGATTAGAAGAAGGAGAGAGGAGTGAAGTGGGAGTGGGGAGGACAAGAAGCGAGGGAAGAGGAAGGAAAACGTGAAAAGGGAGGAAGACAGGTAGGAGAGGAAGTAGGACAGGAAATGGCGCGCTAGAGTTTGGAGGAGGGGGGAAATTACCTCTGATCTAGAAGCTGGCTAAAGAAAACCCCCTCTCACAAATCTTCCTGGAGAGGAGGGGTACACAACACACACACACACACACTTAAAAAGAAGATAGGAAATTAAAGGCAAAGAGAGAAAGAGGAGGCAGAGAGACAAAGGCCTAATCCTGAGGCTGCCAGTGAGGGAATGAGAGCAAGAGAGAAATAACAGAGAGAGTAGGGAGGAGTAGTGGACTGACCCCTCCCTCCCTTTCAGAGCAGGCAGGCGGACACACCCTTTTCTGGAAGCCGGAGCGAGAGACACACACACACACACACACAGAGAGAGAGAGAGAGAGAGAGAGAGGTGTGGGGAGTGCCGAGGCAGAGGGACTCTATACACACACACACACACACACACACACACACACACACACACACACACACACTCTTCTCGTGCTGCACACACCCCTTCTCTTCTTCTCTGTCTCCATTTTCCCTCCATGTCCACTTCCCTTCTCTCTCATCTCAACGTGCCATCGGAGAAGCTGATCCTAATAAAACTATAAAACAAGGTGTTTGGAAGCCCGGCGATCCGTGTTGAATATTAATATTCCTCCAGGTGTAAATCATCTACTCATGTGTGTGACATCACACTTCTCTTATCGGATGATCGATTGGTCGGCACAGGATCTAAAGTGCTGATTCGTCGGTTTGATTAAATGAGTCCAGCGAACAGAAGTACACATTCCTTTTGTTTTTTTTTTATCTGCAAAAGCTTTTATCCACTTAACAAAACAAAAAAAAGATATTAACTGTTATTGTGTGAAAAGAGCCAGAGTCTTAAAATTGATTATTCAATTGTTGGGTTTTCTGTCCGCTCACGACTTCAATTGACTAATCGAGGAGGTTTTAATAAAGACAATAAAGTTTTGAGCATGTTGTTGTTTCAGTCTTCCCATAATAAACATACGAGCAATCTGAAATAAAATATGTTATATTGAGCCAGAATAATCATAAGATAAGATAACAGACTAGTGGAAGATGACTTCCCTTCTCCTTTTTTTTTCTTCTTCCTCTTTAAACTTTTGCTGATGCGAGTGTGTGTGTGTGTGTGTGTGTGTGTGTGTGTGTGTGTGTGTGTGTGTGTGTGTGTGTGTGTGTGTGTGTGTGTGTGTGTGTGTGTGTGTGTGTGTGTGGTCACGGCCAACGTTTCACACATTTTTTTTAAAGAAGTGGGACTTTGTGAGCTCAGCAGGTCTGAGCAGCGTGTGAACCCGGCACATCTGGCCAGAGGTTGAACCCGAGGTCGAGACGGACTCGGCGTGGCTTTGAATAAATGGTGACTTCCTGTCTGAGCGAGACTCAGACAGGAAGTGATGTCTTCACACCTTTCTGAGAGGCTGAAATACACAAAGTGGTTCCTGCTCGCAGCAGAGAGAAATGTAGTGCTACGAATGAGCGCGATAGCCACAAAACGGTGATATCAAAGAACAATAACTCGTCAAAGAAGACATATTTCAAGCCGTTAAAAGGTCAGTACAAGAGCAAACAATTACTTACGGCACTTTAAACTTCCAGAATGGGAAATAAACTCTTTCTTTATCCAGAATCCCGAGCAGAGAGAAGCCACAGAGCCAAATCCAGGTCAGCCTAAAGACTGTAGCAGGCCAACATGTGACCCGGCTCCAGAGGATTCCACTGTGAGGTGTGGCATCAGCCAATCAGTCTGGGTGTGGCTGCCAGCACGGCCCCTCCCACACACACACACACACACACACACACACACACACACACACACACACACACACACACACACACACACACACACACACACACACACACACACACACACACACACACACACACACACACACACACACACACACACACACACACACACACACACAGAGAGAGGACACACACTGGTCTCTCAGTCCCATTGTGATGGGACTGAGCCCCCTCTGTGTCTCCAAACAAAGGTGAAGGCAGCTCAATGCCACACCTACCCCCCCACCCCCACCTCCTCCCCACCACCCCATCCCCCCCACAGCCCGGCTCTAAAACGTTTTAAAGCAGATTTGACTTTTTTTTCCCTGGGTGCCTGGCTTCCTGTAAATAATTGGGTCCATGCCATGTGACGCCGAGCTACCAAAGTATTTAAGAGCAGATTTTCTTTCGGGAGGCTTGGGAGGGAGCTGAAACCCTGAGGGTCACACCCGGTTTGTTGAGGCCACCATTTTGTAACCACATTAAACAACCACACAGGAAAAAAAGTCAAAAAAGGCTTTAGGGCGGGGCTACAAGGTGATTGACAGGTCTCTACCACGGCTTTGGCCAGTTTGGGAGTGTCTTTGTCTTAGAACTGTGTGTTTACACCTCATGAAAGTCGATCGTTAGCTTCAGACGTACTTAGCTCCACCCTCTTGTGTCATTTCTGACTGCTGAAAAACAAGATGGCGACGGCGCCAGAAACCAGAAAATGTATATTTGTTTTTGGCTAGTGACAGCCAAAAACAAATATAAATGTATCAGCTAGACATTTACGATGTAATGGAAACAAAGTCCCTGCGTAGTTCTTTTGGTGCGCGCTCACTTCCTGTCAGCTCCTGCATCAACAAACACTGCAACAGGAAATGCAATGGGGCGTTTGAAAAGGTCTGTAGAGTCAAGAGGGTGATGTGTGCGGGAAACAGGAAACTTACGCAACCCTGCAATCACAAACGTAAACTACTTGTAAATTATATCTGCATGGGAAATTTGATGGATTCCAAGAACTACATCTGTAATCTGATCAAAGCGCTACAGCGGGTTCTTCTCAGTCCAGTTTTCCGGGGGTTTGTTCCAGCGTGAGGGGTTTCAAACCCGGCCGGCCTCGTCATCATCTGGTAATTGGCCACTTCTGGTTCGGCCCTCCGCGGTCGCAGCCCATTCAGTTCCACGGAGACAGCGTGAATGAATAAAGGCCGTCCATCAACCACCCCAACGCCCTCGTCACCTTCTCCTCAACGCCTCGTCAAGTTGCAAATGTCCTCGACAGAGGAAATGCAAACTACTGCCGATCGCCGGGCCACTTCGGGCGGAGCTTTAACTCTCTGATCAATCTTCTTAAGGCTCTCGTGGAATTCTTTGCACAAAAAAAAACCTGAATCACCTCTTCTAGTCGTGGACACCTCATTGTTGACATTTTTAGGCGAGTGTCAAACAGTCTGGAGCAGGGGTGTCAAACTCATTTTCACCGCGGGCCACATCAGCGTCATGGTCGCCCTCAAAGGGCCGGTTGTAACTGTAACACTGTATCAATTTAACTACTACTGAACATATTGTTAAATAACTGTCTTTGTATTGTTTATTCAAGTGTAAAAATGTTGTACATGCATATATATATATATATATATATATATAAACCCACATTACTCTATCAAAGATCACTGTATATCATGTAAGTCGCTTTGGATAAAAGCGTCAGCTAAATGAAATGTAATGTAATGTAATAATCAAACTTAAAACAGAAGAAAATAACAAAGACAAAGATCAAACAATCGTTGTTATATTAACTTTGTTCAAAGCTTTTTTTGTCACAGTTGAGAAGGACATAACTAGCCAATAAGAACATGCATGTGGTCTGGGGCAGTGGTTCTACTGGTCTGGCTGCACCATCACCCCTGAATGACCCGAGATCCAAAGCAAGGAACATGTTTAACTTCTCAAATGGATTTAATGAAAAGATGGAGCAGTTTGAGCCTGAAATGGTACAGAATCTCACATGCCAACACAAAAAAACTAGTTTGAAATATTCCCTTTTACACTCAATTAAAAACCCCAAAGTGCATCTTAAGGACACAAAGTAATACAACACACATGATAAGTTTATAACTTCAGCCTTTTCTAACAGACTCAGCAGTGCTTTCATGCACAAACATAATAAAAAGGTCGGGAATGAAGTGAACTATCACAAATAGTGCGTGTGTAAACTCATGCAAGTGTGTTGTGAACGCAGCACTGAGGAGTGTGAATAGACGCACTCTACTGCATTCAAAATTCCCTTCAAAATAAAATCACAGGATTTTTATATTGCCCATGCGAAGGTCCGCAACCCACTGAAAACGGGTCCGCAACCCACTGAAAACGGGTCCGATCCGAACTGAAAACGGATCCGCGACAGACTGAAAACGGGTCCACGGTGGTGATCATGCCTTCCAAGCCGTCGCGGGCCACATAAAATGACGTGGCGGGCCACATTTGGCCCGCGGGCCTTGAGTTTGACACATGTGGTCTGGAGGATTTGTTTTCATCTGGTGGAAAGAGCTGAAGGCTGCAGACGGCACCGCTGAAGGGCAAAACTCCAGCGGAGGCTTTAATTCTACAAACGGAGGCCTTAATAAAGCCTGAATCTGGTCTCCAGCGCACGTGAGCAGCTCGTTGTCGGAGTCCAGAAGACGTCTGCTCGCAGGTTTTGGGGATTGGAGCTCGAAGCCGTATCTGGATCCAGTAGGATTTGCGATATAATTCCTCGGGGTTTGTTTAAAACCTAATGTGGAGCTCCGGCTAGGTGGAGTTCAGACAGAGCCACGTAAGTGGTAAATCACATCAGAAAAAAAACACACCAGAGTTTTAGTTTTAGTCGCATGAACTTCTGTGTATCAGAAGTATTCAGACCACACCCAGATCTACCACTCCGAACAGGACGGAGAATCTTCTGCAAATCCCACTTGATCCACATCTGCAGCCGGGGAAGGGGAAGGAGAGTGTGTGTGTGTGTGTGTGCATGTGTGTGGTTGTGTGTGTGTGTGAGAAAGAGTGAGTAGGGGGAGGGGGGGGACCACTGTGGAGTTCCTGGAATAAAGAAGGGTGGGGTGGGTGTGACCCTGTCAGCCTCTGGTCCCACCACAGGAAGTCGGGGTGGGGGTAGAGCGGGACGGACAGAGACGGGACCCTTTCAGCGCCGAGTGGAGCTGAACTGCAGCGTGATCAGATCCGAGGTTGTTCTCCGGCAACAGAGTCGGCCGCGGTGAACTTCTCACTTTGCTGAGAGCAGAGTCGGCCGAAAGAGAAGCAGAAGACGGAGCTGCACATATCTATGGACCTCGATGTCGAGGAGGTGGGCCCTTATTTTGGACAAGGTCATCCTGAGGTCAATAAATCAGACGCATTCGAATGATTTTTGCTGACGAGAGAAGACATGTTAGGGGCTCACATGCCTAATGTCGCTCAGGCGTTTATGTATGTTGTTGCTCTTTTTTTTGCTTACGCGTATTGTTTTTGCGTATAAAACAAGAGACAAATAATATGAAGCAGACTTTGTAACAGGCAATGCATATCTTTCTGTTCTCATGGACAATAAATAGGGTTGAAGAATAACCTCGTCAAAGCCTACAAAATAGTTTTAACAATGAACCACTTGAAGGTCCAATGTAACAACATAATACAGTAACGTTACAACGTAACAAAACAATGTTAAACATAGTAGTGTTACAATGTAACAAAACAATGTAAAACATAGTAACGTTACAATGTAACAAAACAATGTAAAACATAGTAACGTTACAATGTAACAAAACAATGTTAAACATAGTATTGTTACAATGTAACAAAACAATGTGAAACATAGTAATGTTACAATGTAACAAAACAATGTAAAACATAGTAACGTTACAATGTAACAAAACAATGTAAAACATAGTAACGTTACAACGTAACAAAACAATGTAAAAACAGTAATGTTACAACGTAACAAAACAATGTAAAAACAGTAATGTTACAACGTAACAGAAGAATGTAAACACATACTAACGTTACAACGTAACAAAACAATGTAAAAACAGTAATGTTACAACGTAACAAAACAATGTAAAAACAGTAATGTTACAACGTAACAGAAGAATGTAAACACATACTAACGTTACAACGTAACAAAACAATGTAAAAACATAGCAATGTTACAACGTAACAAAACAATGTAAAAACACAGTAACGTTACCATGTAACAGAAGAATGTAAACAACATGTTACCACGTAACAAAACCAGATAGCGTACCGTGTGTGAATAAATAACAACCGCTCTTCATGGACTCTCTTGCTCGTCATACTCGTTGTTATACAACATAACTTTGAATAACGGTCATGTGATCATCATGTGATCATCATGTGAACAGATTTTCCTGGCGGCTGGTCAATGTGGACATTATATATTTTATGTGTGACTATCCTGGAATCTTCCGCATGTTTCTGTTGAAACATTTTCACACATCCTTCAGTGCAGCCAGAGCGTCAGTAGAGTTGACTTTAGTCGTATCAACATAATTAATAAACAGTTACAGCTCTTCTTCCTTTCATAGCATTGTTAATAGAATATATATATATATATATATATATCCATGAAATAATAATAATGTCCATTCTGACATCAGCTGATGAGGCCTAAACTCACAGAGCAGATTGTTCTGCAGGATCCGTCTCTGGTCTTCAAACAGGCCAATCTCAACATTTAAAAAAAATCTATTTTTAACCGGTGAAGGCTGACTGAGCGTGAACTGAACACTCGGCTCGGTCCTCATGCCACACATTCACACCCGCTCAGAACAACCAGTCCGTTACTGCCGGGGCCCCGAGGGAGCCACGTCTTCGTCCCTCGCTTTGATCTGGGAGTCAAACCCCCGGCACTACCTCGCTGATGTAAAAGACAATAAATGGGATTCAAACTACCTACAAGTGGTTTAACTGGAAAATGCAATTTTGATTGTATCTGCTGTCTTGTGTGTGGATGGCAGTAAGAACATTCAGAAGTAGGCGTGGCCGTCTCCCGTGGCTCCGCCTTTAAACCTTTTCTGTTTTAGCGCTGGTAGTCATCTGACTAACCGAATGAAGACACACGTATTGTGTGATCAGATCTATTAAAAGACAACGTATGGGATCACACATGCAGCATTTGTAAGAATCCGGGTTTCTGTCTCACTACAGTTTCTAATTTTTCCCAAATTTCCCAACGTGGGTGTTAAAAAGCCGTCAGCGAATGGGAACGCCAGCTGATCGACAGACACAAAGTTCTTAAAAGCACCACAATGGCCGGGTATTGGTACCAAAACCTCCTCTTTGAACCCACTTCTCGTATGGTTATTATGATGATTCATATCACGTCATATTAATCTCCAATGATATATGTGTAATGACTTAGCTCGCCGTAAACGTACTCTTAAGACTCTTGGATCTTACGACGGATAATTTTTACGATTTCAAACATTTACACGAAGACTCAGCAGGAAATAAAAACTCTTGCTGAGCTAATTTTTTACAGTGCTGAGAGAGAGAGAGAGAGAGAGAGAGAGAGAGAGAGAGAGAGAGAGAGAGAGAGAGAGAGAGAGAGAGAGAGAGAGAGAGAGAGAGAGAGAGAGAGAGAGAGAGAGAGAGAGAGAGAGAGAGAGAGAGAGAGAGAGAGAGAGGGTGGGACAGAGACACTATCTGGGTCAGTGCTGCCTGTCTCCAACACCCCGGGCCTGTGTGTGTGTGTGTGTGTGTGTGTGTGTGTGTGTGTGTGTGTGTGTGTGTGTGTGTGTGTGTGTTTTGGGTAGGGGGATGGGGAGGATTGCCCCCAGTCAGCAGCACTCTGTTCATGCCATCACAGGGTCCAAGTACACGGTTTGTGTCTGGTTATACCTACAACCCATGAACGCCACATTTCCCCAGCAGTTATAAGAAAACCTACCAAAGGAACACACACACACACACACACACACACACACACACACATTTCATCTATACCTATTGAATATGATCATTATTTAATATGCAGCGGCTTCAGTTTGTGGGTCCGCTATCATCGGATGTAACTGAGTGAACAATCATCACGAGGAGAGGAAGAGCAATAAGCGGGTGATGTCCTCCCACTCACAGCGCCGTGGGTTCAATCCCAGTTTGTGGCGGCGTCTAAATTCCTCCCGGCACGCCGTCGATAGCGATCAGATATTAAACGGTGACTTGTCCGTGCGGTGAATGCACAAGCAGACACAGGTCTGGTTCAGCCACAGAGGAGCGCTTGTGCATCTTCACACATTTCTGGGCATCTTCCCGGATTATTTGGACCCGTTTCACGAGGGAGGGAAATAAAGGGACGAAGACACGACGCTGCAGGAGCTGGATCCAGACGTGAGATGATAAGAGCGTTAGCATAAGCTGTGGCTTCAGATGAGGATGAGACATTGGTGGTGACGCCCCATTTATTCCGGATGAAAGGCGCCCGGCTGCAGCCGTTTGGGGCATTCAGCACAACAATAATGCAATTGGGATGTTTCTTTTTTTATGTTTCTTTTTGACATTTTCTGCTCTTCTTGGATAAATGTGTTCACATTGGAGGCGACGATGGCAACCGCTCTCTGAGGAGTACTCGTCACAGACGTTATGTAAGAAGTGGACGTGACGTCATTGGTTTGTGGACACATGAAGCACAGACTTCTATACAACCAGAGGAGTCGCCCCCTGGTGGTCAGGAGAGAGAATGCAGGATTGCCGTCTGGTAGCTACACATGCTCTAAAACACTCGATCTTCATCTTAGCTTTAGTTTCGTTATCGATGGGGAAAATAAAAATACAGCAAACACCTGAGGGGAGTCGTCCATTTTCTTTCAAGAAGAGTTGAAGTGGAGGTCAGGACGGACGGAAGAGAAGACAAGAGCGGAGAGAAGGAAAGGAGGAGGAGAGAAACAAGAGAAGAGGAGGAGCAGATAAGTTGGGAGAGGACAGGGAGGTCAGTTCCCATTGGTGTACAGTTGAGGGTCCAAAGATTGCACAACGTCTGTAACTGGAGTCGCTCACACACGTGTGTGTGTGTGTGTGTGTGCGCAATGTGCAATAAGGGTCAGAAGCTTTTGGCCTACACTTCCTTTATATAGACAAATTCTGACATGAACACACACACCTCTCTCTCTCTACCTCTAAACCTGTCTTACTTTCTGTTTTGTTTCCATATGTGTGTGTGTGTGTGGGGGGGGGCTTGCTTAACGAGACACAGAGATGAGACAGATAGTCGTGAGGCTGGTTGGCCCCAACAATCTGCAGCGTAACTGAACTTCCTGCAATCACCGTCTTGTAGTTTCATAAATCGCATGAGACACAAAGAATGACACAAGTGAGGCTGCGATGGTGCGTTCAGGTACAATGAGGCCGCTACGGTTACAGAAATCAGAGATATCCTTAAGGGATCACCGACGTTGTTACAATTCATCCTGAGGTGGACACGAATGTGCGCCGACAGACTTTTATGAAAATATTGTAAAATAAATCTTTTTATATTTTCTGCGACTCAGTGCTGAAGTCTGTCTGAACACCGGCTGAGTAAGAAGGTCGTGTGAGAGTTCAGGTTCCTCTGGTTCTCCGTCAGTTCAGTGACGGATGTTCTTCTCCAAAACAGAAGCTGTGCAGCATCTTCTGGTTATGACTTCATACGTAATTTTTTTATATCAGAAATGCAACAAATGTTCATTATGTAGGGGAAACCTCTTTGCTGTTTACTCTCTTTAAACCTAACCCTATCTTTTAACATCGCCTCTCAGCAGCCGGCCGGTGGGAGCTGATCTCCGTTCACTCCTCTTGTGTTTGTGTTGCATTCAACCGACCCGAGGCTCGCTGTGCCAAGCGCAGACATCGCTATGGTGCCGAGAGGAGGGAGCGAAGCTGTGGGGGAGGAGGGGAGGAGGGGAGGGCAAACCCCAACGATGGCAATATCCACTGGAGGGGATAAAGAAAACGGAAAGAGATGAAGAAGGAGAAATCAAAAAATTAAGGAAGAGGAGAGAAACTTTTCTCCTCCCTCTCTCTCCCAGCTGGGATCTCACAACCCCGCCCCCCCCCTCCCCCTCTTCATTACCCTCTCACAACCCGTCACTAACCTCTCCCAGTGGCGTCTTTATCACCACGACACGGCAGAGCACCGTGAATTCATTACTAATACATTCAGAAAATAGAAAATAAAGTTAATGTGGCAGTCATGATGCTGATACAGGACACACACACACACACACACACACACACACACACACACACACACACACACACACACACACACACACACACACACACACACACACACACACACACACACACACACACACACACACACACACACACACACACACACACACACACACACTTCTCTGCACAGTGACAGAGAGGACAAACTTATCTCCGGCCCCCACCCAGCCACTCCCTGATAGCTCCTGCTGCCTCCACCCCTCCAGTCAGCTGAGGAGAGGGACCACCGCCTCTTAAAGGGCCAGCGTCCTTCGTTCAAAGAGAGAAATCAGAAAACCTACAAGCTGTTGTGCAAGTGTCTGCATTCTCTCTCATGACCAGCAGGGGGCGAGTCCTCTGGTTGTATAGAAGTATATGCTTCATGTGATAAAGCTGCATTCTCTCTCCTGACCAGCAGGGGGCGACTCCTCTGGTTGTATAAAAGTCAATGCTTCATGTGTTAAAGCTGCATTCTCTCTCCTGACCACAAGGGGGCGACTCCTCTGGTTGTATAGAAGTCTATGCATCATGTGTTAAAGCCGCATTCTCTCTCCTGACCACCAGAGGGCGACTCCTCTGGTTGTATAGAAGTCTATGCTTCATGTGTTAAAGCCACATTCTCTCTCCTGACCACCAGGGGGCGACTTGTCTGGTTGTATAGAAGTCATAGAACATGACTCCACTTCTCTCTTCATTCATTCCCTCAGTAAACATTGTAAACATTCGTATTTTATGCGTTCTACAAATGCATGCTGCGTTTGATTGCTGGTGGAAACAACTGAAGACATCTGTTCTGACTCCCTACTTTGGGTAACAGAGACGGCGTCTGTGCTGTAACGGTTTCATGAACACCAGCCGACCCCTCGACAAACCACTATTTGCATGACCCTCAGTGTGATAAAGGAAACGAGAGCTGTGCCACAGTTTATGATGTGAAGTGGCATTTCACAGAAGTTAAAAGCAGAAGTAGAAACGCAACAAAGACCTGATAGTCTGATAGGACTACATATTTAGGAAGGGATAAACGTCAGTTTCATCATTTGAAATCATATAAATCAGCAGACCTGCTGTTTATGCATGAGTTTATGCATGACAACATGACAACATGGGAAACACAAAGCGCCGTCTGGGTGAACGGGTTTGATCTGAACCTGCAGCAATTTCCAGATTTTTGAGGATTACATGAAAAGGTTCTTTCTTTCGCGGTCACACACACACACACACACACACACACACACACACACACACACACACACACACACACACACACACACACACACACACACACACACACACACACACACACACACACACACACACACACACACACACACACACACAGTATCTAACCTCAAAGTTGGATCAAAGTGCAAAGAAAAGTCAAAACAACAACAACTGACTGCTGCTTGTTATGGTGTGTTCACACCGAACGCGACGCAAATTTTTCGCGCGACCAGATTCGCCGGGCGGCGCGTTAGACGCGTTTGACGCGAAATTCGCGTGAGTTGTAATTTTTCACACGCGTTAAAGCGAATTTGCGTTGACGGGAATTAACCACATAAAGTCGAGCGACTAAACTCACGCGAGTAACGCGGCGCGAAATTTCGCGTCGCGTTCGGTGTGAACACACCATTAGAGGGACGAGTCCATAACGACAAACGAGGCATTTAAGGGTCATTGGGTCAAAACAACCTCAGAGTGAAGCCGATGCTTCATGTCTTAAGCTTGTATTCTCTCTTATGTCCATCAGGGGGCAACTGGTTGTATAGAAGTCCATGCTTCATGTGATAAAAAGCTGCCTTCTCACTCCTGACCACTAGGGGTCGACTCCTCTGGTTGTATAGAAGTCTATGCTTCATATTTTAAAGCTGCATTCTCTCTCCTGACCACCAGGGGGTGACTCCTCTGGTTGTATAGAAGTCTATGCTTCATGTGTTAAAGCTGCATTCTCTCTCCTGACCACCAGGGGGCGACTCCTCTGGTTGTATAGAAGTCTATGCTTCATGTCTTAAAGCTGCATTCTCTCTACTGTCCACCAGGGGTCGACTCCTCTGGTTGTATAGAAGTCTATGCTTAATGTGTTAAAGCTTGTATTCTCTCTCCTGTCCATTCTTTCCTGCAAAACGTCTGTGGAATATTTCCACAAAATCTAGGAACCCTGTAGCGCTGGACACACACACACACACACACACACACACACATCATTATATACCCTGTTTATGCTGCACATGTTTTTGTCTTGTTTGCCCTGTTATAATCTTTTTATTGTCATTTTAACGCTGAAATTATTTTTAATGGGAAGCACTTTGGTTTGTATTTAACGCTTTAGGGATTCATTCGGTTAAATGTTTTCTTTGTCTAATTTAATGAACTACGAGCCACGTTTTATGTGTATCATTTCAATTTATTAAACCAAAAGGAACCTTTTTTGTGGACTTTCCCCCCCCCTTCCTCGTGGGGGAAACATTATTCATTATCACGCTGGAAGATGGATAAACATGAATAAAGGTTGAGTGAGTCGTTCCCCTTCTCCAAGAAGATCAATTCACTTTTAAAAGCTTTAGAAACAAGAAGGCCTTAAAAAAAACTACATTTGAGTAAATATGTCAACGTTTGTTTCTTCATAATGCATTTAATACTTGACTCGTTTATTTACAGGCTCGTACACAGTAGTCTATGAATATCAGATATGAGGTTACAGTTCATTAAAATCCCTCCTCAGCGCTGTGGAGGTTGGTTTTGTTGGTTTATGTATTTCTTCTGTTTGTCTGTTTTCATTCTTCCCAGTTCATCGTGTTTGTACGCCCGTTAGCGCCCTTTAGCGTCCTTTAGCGCCCTCTAGCAACCTGTAGCGCCTTCTAGCGCCCTCTAGCTCCCTCTGGCTCCCTTTAGCTCCCTTTAGCGCCCTCTAGCGCCCTTTAGCGCCCTTTAGCTCCCTTTCGCGCCCTCTAGCGCCCTCTAGCGCCCTTTAGCGCCCTTTAGCTCCCTTTCGCGCCCTCTAGCGCCCTCTAGCTCCCTTTAGCTCCCTCTAGCGCCCTCTAGCGACCAGCACGTAGAGCGTCAAGGCCTCCGTTTAAGCTTGGAGCTCACGCTGCAGCGTCAAGCGTGAGTATAAACAGAGCTCAAGCGATCGATTTCATATCGCATACGGACCTCCAGGATATCATTATTATTATTATATTATTAATGCATGTTTCTTATTTGTTGTCGTTGTCTAGTGGTGTTCATGTCTGGATGTATGTTTATGTGTCGACACTCTGGATTTTGCATTATTTGTGTCTCTTGCGGGGCTGTTGGTGGACTCCTGGTGCAGCCGATTGGCTCTTTCATGGCCGACCAGATGCTGCTCGTTGGCACCGGGCCAAACGAGACCCCATCTCTGCGTTTGTGTTTGGTTTCCGCTTCATTTCATTATTTTGTTCCTTCAACGCGAGTTCAAAAGCAGCGACGCTCTATGGTCCTGCGATTCCTGAAAGATGCAGGTGAGAAACAAAAAACACACACACACACACACACACACACACACACACACACACACACACACACACACACACACACACACATACACACACACACACACACACAGCGTTTGAATGCAGAGGAGAGGAGAGCTGGGTGTGTCTCCATCTGGCTGAGAGAGGGAGAGAGAGAGAGAGAGAGAGAGAGGGAGGCTTCCTGGCTGTTATCACACCACACCCTGTTGACGCAAAGCTGCAGCCGCTACACGCCCTCTTTCTCCACACACACACACACACGACAAAGTTAGTGTACTCTGTGCTAAGTTAAATACATATTACACACACACACACACACACACACACACTGACAGGGTTTACGTTATCGCCGGAGCAGACGTCACCGTAGAGAAACTAAAGTAGTGCGACAGAAAACATGGAGGTCGGGTCCACGAGACCAGCTGCTCCAGTTTTATCGCCTTCTCTTCACCTGGCCAGCTGACCTCCCGCTCACCTGTCGTCACTTCCCCATCATGCATCACTGCTAGCAGCTCCGCTCCTTTTGTTCCTTGCCGGTTCGTTAGCGGCGTGGCGCCCGCGACCTGCGACCTCTTTAGTGCCCGAGACCCAACGAGGGATCAGGGTCAGGGTCAGGGTCAGGGTCAGGGTCAGGCCTCAGCTCTCTGGTGTCTGCTACAAGGCGACCGCGTTTAAACCTGCTGTCAGTTTCGGGGGCAGAGAAGCCCTTCCTGTCTGGACTGTGGCTCATGGGGAGAGTGGTCATCCTGCGACCGCGAGGTTCACGGTTCGATCCCCGGTCTCCCCATAGTTTGCGTGTCGAGGTGTCCATGAGCGAGACGCTGAACCCCCTCACAGCGGCCCACTGCTACTAAATGACTAGGGATGCTAGGGATGGGTGAAATGCAGAGAACTAATGTAATATGATGAACTAGTAATAAAGTTTTTAAAAGACTCTTTGAATCATTCAAGTAAAGAGAACTCTGGTATCACTAAGTTAGGAAAAAGAAAAAGACATCCAGGTATCCCACGCGTGATTAAGGGCGTGGCTTTGAGTGACAGGTGGGTGTTATCTCAGACGAAATAAATAAATATATTTTGTATTTTTTAAGTTGGCAGTGTCGTCACTGCAAAAGACAAAAATGGCCGCCCGGGTGGCGTCACGGAGCCACGCCCACGGCGTTGGATCTATGAGGACTCAAGCGAGGTGTTTATCCTGATATCGAATTATTGATATTATCTGCTCAGAGAATTGTTGTTTACATTCCTTCTGAATGCTCTGCTGCTTGTCTCATCTTTCTTGAGTCACAAATATTGATTTGGGCATTCCTGTGTTATGACAATAAATGATCCTTGAATAATGTGGACGGAATGATGATGATGATGATCCAAAAATCCACTGGTGTGAAAATAAACACTATTCATTTATATACTTCTCTTAAGAAATGCTGTGCATGTGTGTGTGTGTGTGTGTGTGTGTGTGTGTGTGTGTTCATCCTAGAAATCCTGACCTCATTATCTGATCATCTCCTTCTCTCACCCTATCATCATCATCATCATCACCACCATTCTCACACACACACACACACACACACACACAATGTCAGGCAAACCCTCCCCACCTCACCCCCCTTCCTCCTCTTCCTCTCCTCCTCCTTTACTCCCTCCCCCCATCCCCCCCCCCCCCTCTTTTCTTTTCATTGTGGCCGGTTTTGGCAGCACGGCCGCGGTTGTCATGGCTACGGGATTCTTCTCCCCCCGTTCATGATGGTGGCGTGGTTGGTAGGGGGTCACCCTCCTCCTCCTCCTCTTCCTCCTTTTCCACCACCACCACCTCAACAAGGCCTAATATGAGGTGACACGGCCAATATCCTCACACAAACACACACACACACACAAAGAGAAACGCACACACTCACACTGGTATGCAGCAAACATTTTCAGGAGAAGAATTTGTCTGTGCACACGCACACACACACACGTATACCCCACCCCCTCGGCCCCACCCCCTCGCCACCCTCCCACCACCCCAACACACGCACACACACTCATTCACATAATTCACAGTCAGAGAAGCACACATTCAGCTTCGCTCAATAAGAAACACACACACACACACACACACACACACACACACTCATCCAGTACCAAGCGTCTCCTCTGCTGTTCCTCTTTCTGCCACCAGGAGTAAAGGTCTCTTTCTCTTTCAACTTATTAAGGGGGCGTGGTCCAAAAACCTCCCCGCCCAGAGGTCCCAGGTGGTCAGCAGGTGTGTGAAGGTGGCTGACGGAGCTGCAGCTGCGCCGGCTCCGCCCACCCCGACGCGGGCTCCGCCCCGACAAGCTGGTGGTGATGGAGTACTGGTGGCTGTGCAGCAGTCAGCACACACTGTGCACTGTTTGCATTCCTCATGAGTTCAATAAATGCACGACGGTAACGTCCTGCTGCTTTGTCTTGTGCAATAAACAATCCCTGAATCATTCATTTTCAGTTTACTTTCTCTTGCTCGTTCACTTGTTTCCCTTCACTTCTTCAACACGTTCAGGTCGACAGCGACACAATAGTCAATAACAATCGAGGTGCTGCCGGGATGACGTGTGTTTGTATTCCAACCAGGAAGTTAGCGTCACAGGTTCCCTCAACAAAAGTCCAATGGGATTCTTCCTTTGGATTTTTGCAGAAAAAATTGCAGTGTCAAACAAACGATTAAGATTCTCAGAGATTTAGTTCATCAAGATAATGTTCACTAATGAACTTGAATGATGTTTGAAGTGAAAAGTAAGAAAGTAAGATTTTAACTAATTTTAGCATGCTAGCATACTCACAATGCATGCTAGCATACTCACAATTCATGCTAGCATATGCACAATGCATGCTAGCATACTCACAATGCATGCTAGCATACTCACAATTCATGCTAGCATGTGCACAATGCATGCTAGCATACTCACAATGCATGCTAGCATATGCACAATGCATGCTAGCATACTTACAATGCATGCTAGTATACGCACAATGGATGCTAGCATACGCACAATGCATGCTAGCATACGCACAATGCATGCTAGCATACTCTCAATGAATGCCAGCATACTCACAATGCATGCCAGCATACTCTCAATGCATGCTAGCATATGCACAATGCATGCTAGCATATGCACAATGCATGCTAGCATATGCACAATGCATGCTAGCATACTCACAATGCATGCTAGCATACTCACAATGCATGCTAGCATACGCACAATGCATGCTAGCATACTCACAATGCATGTTAGCATACGCACAATGCATGCTAGCATACTCACAAGGATGCTAATTTAAGTTATTACAATTCATCCTGAGGTGGACATTGATCTGTGCACCAAATGTAGAATTAATTATACTGTATAGTACCTGTGAGACGTGTTGGCAGTATGTTTTGTACTATTATTATAACACTGGTATTTAAATGTTGTTGTTTTTTTTTTTCATTGTGAGCAGCACAAACTTCCCCTCCCTTGTGTTCAGGGGGTCAAAACTATTCTCAAAACGTCAGCAATAAAACCCAGAAATAAATCCACCGTGATGAATCCTAAGCATTGGTCAACACGCTGGCCAACAGTCTGGTCCAAAGGTCAAAGGTCAGCACGTGCTGCTCGTCCCTTGAAGTGCACCAGTTACTCAGTCACCCACAAGCAAACAAACCAGTGAGCTGAGCTGGAGTCAAACTGGTCAATGAATGAACCAGCAGGTCAGTTTGATCTCTCTCTCTCTTTCTCTCTCTCTCTTTTTTTTTACTGCCTGCACAGTGTGAAATGAATAAACTGTTAGTGTGTTAATCTTGTGTGGTTTAGTTTGTGTAAGTTTTCAATAAAAATAATCAATAAAATATGTACTTCCTGTAACATTTTCACAGTAAAAGCTTAAAAAAAAAAAGCTTTTTTTTTACTGTGAACTGAAGGTTACGTTGGAGGGAAATTGTTCCAAATCTATATGTAGTGTCCTTTTTGTTTAAATTGTTTGTTTTGATATTATTTTTTAAGAGCATCTTTTTTTTACATTTCAAATATTAAGTAATTTATTAAATTAATCAATTTATTTCATAATAATGTATTTATACATTTGTATTATTAATATTTGTATTAAATTAAATGATTAAATACATATATTAATTTTGCTACGTCAACTTGTACATATTTACACCGCAGCATTGAAGGAACCCAATTTCATGACCCCTGTAAACCGAATAGTGTGCATTATACAACAAACTCTCCTCTGAACTCTGAACGTTCCCGGTTTGTTTTCGCTGTAAACAACCGGACAGTCGGAGCGTCGCCAGAACCTCAAAACATACGAGAGCCAGACGAGAACATCAAGAGAGAGTTACACTGTCACTGCAATGTATAGTCAACACAGATGGCTGCTGGGCCGCCAAGCTGTTCCAAGTGTGTGTGTGTGTGTGTGTGTGTGTGTGTGTGTGTGTGTGTGTGTGTGTGTGTGTGTGTGTGTACTCCATCACCACCTTTCTCACTCTCTCGTCCTCATCCTGCTTCTCTTGTCACGTTGGTGATTGACAGACCAGATGAAGAGACGCCAACAAATACCAATTATTGTTATATTATTATATTTAATTTAAACAGCCACCAGAGACGTCTATTCAGATTAAACCGGCAGTAAACTCCACATCAAATTAATTTTAGGGTGTTTTTCCATGGAGCTCTGGCTTTTCATTTAAACTTCTTTAAATTTAAAAATGCTTGTTATCGCTTTATTCGTCAAGCTCCACATTCCAAACATTTGCTGGTTATCATTGTAAATTGAATGAGAGCCTGAAATCTAGTCTTGAATTTGTTTGATATAGTTTGTTTATCAATAAGCAATTAATTTAGTTATTTGTTCAGATTTTTTATTTTTTTATTCTTTGATTCTAGCTTCTTAATCTTAAATATTGTCTGATTTGATGACATCATGTCGGGCTTTGATCGACATTTTCACCATTTTCTGACATTTTATTGAACAAACAAGTCATTTGAATTGATTAATTAAAAATGCTTAAATTGCCTAAATTTTATATATTTGTGTTATGGACTGTTGGCATGACAGAAATCGCAATTTGATTTTTTTATTTTTATTTTCACCTCGGTAATTATGACGCAAACATTTAATACTCGAAACGATTAATCAACAAATTGTAAAAAAAAAATATATATATATATACAGATGAATTGATAATATGTACAAAATGCATATCTTTGGACTTTTTGCATGAATAACACCAGCTTTCTTTTCTTGGATTCGACATGATATTTTGTGTGGTGGTTCTGGATCCGGCTCACGTCGACGCCTCCAGACGGTGCAGATGTCCGACCGCAGAGGAGAGGAGGCCTCTCGCCCTGCAGCAGAGCTTCCTGCAACCCATCACGACTCAGATCACCGAAACGAGTGCCAGCAGTCTGACCGAGAACTATTCTGTTTACAGATCTGACAAATACTGAACCGAGTATTTATCCCAGAACATAACTTCTCAAAGCCTCCGGCAGATTCCAGAAGGCCTCGGCGTGGCACTGCATCCAAACCCACATCTCTGGGATGTGCGACGTGGGCCCAGCCCACTTCGGGGGTCCAGGTCTGGATCCTGCCTTTGAGACTCTTTATGGAGAAAATATCAAGGCCGGGTCAGATCTGTGTCGTAGGAAAGATTGAAATGTTTTGGAGATTGAACTTAATGGTAGAATTATGGAGAGGAGAATCAGCCGGTCCGGCTCCGCCTTCACCATATAAACGCTGCTGTGTCGCTATAAATAGCTCTAAAGCCCCGGGGCGGCAGCCTGGGCAAGGCCGCCCAGCAAACACGGGGAAAAAAAGAAAAAGACAGAGACGTGACTCCACCAACAACTCTAGTCTCGCTCTCTCTCTCCCCCCCCCCCACATTCCCCCGCTGAATCAAGGGCAACCGAGTCCGTTAACCCTCCTCCGGCCACAGTGCAGCCAATCGGCAACACGTTGCCTCACCTGAATAATGCAGACACGGCGGGGAACCAATCAGCATCCAGATGCATCATCCACCCCCCAGATTTGAGCTATCTGGTCTCCTAGATTCATTAAATGCATTAACAGTACAGCCATGTGAAGGGCTCGTCTTGGTGCTCACAACTTAAAGGGATCGTCTTAAATAACCAACGGAGTACCAAAGCCTCTCCAGATGATAATTGAAAGTTTCGACAGAAATAATCGCACAAAAACGTCTCTTTGAATCTTGTGTTTGCCAGACAATGTGCACATAGGTTTCTTGGAAATGCATCATTCCGCATGGATAAAGAAAAGCGGCTAATCAAGGAAAATGAATCTCTGTTGGCTGTCAAACAAAATGGCCGATTAGTCGACGAATCGGCTAGCAATACCTGCAACAGCTCCTTCCTGTTTCTAGATCTAGGAAAAAAAGACTTTGTATGGTTTTGATGACAGCCAATCACTGAAAGCTTTGATTTAATACGACGTGCGATTGGCTCGCTGCCACCCAACGGCTCCTCCCATGCTACGAAAGGTTACGCCTCCTTTTTTGCTTCCTCATCCAACGAAAGTCCAGCAATTTCTGCTCGTTACATGAATACAGTCTTTTCAAAATAAATGTCCGTCTTCGCAGGAAACTCAACAAAACGAGTTCGTTTTCGGTAAAGATCGTCGTTTGGGTTTAATTATCGACAGAATTGCCGTGACTCCTCGATTTATCGCCTTTATTTGGGGAGTAACGGAGAGTTATTTTCTCGTAGGCATGCTGGATGAGACCTCTACGACTCACACGGCTTCCATCACATGTCGGGTATCAAAGCAAGTACCGTATTGGTACCAGGGTACTGGTACCGGTATTAGTACTGGCATCGTCCCTTGGAGGCCACGGGGCATTGATCGGCTTCAACTGCCTCCACGTCTCTGGTTTCCAGGCTTAACTCAAGACTTTGGAACCTGGCTGCAGAGATTTGCAGCCATTGCGCCACAAGAGCTTTGAGCTCGAGTCCTTTAGGCTTCACCCTGGAGGTGTTGGACCGGGTTACGCTCCGGACTCAAGGGAGACCCTTTCTAAAGATACCAGGAGGGGCCTTTCTTGTTTAAAAACATTAATATATTACTAGATAGTTGCATATCACAAAATATTAGTTAACAATGTGAACATACAGTACTGTGCAAAGGTTTTAGGCAGGTGTGAGAAAATGCTGTAAACTAAGAATGCTTTAAATACATATATTAATTTCAAAAATAGAAGTGCTAACAGTTTATTTTCATCAATTAACAAAATGCAAAGTGAGCGAACAACTTTTGCACAGTACTGTACATTTTGTGTTTCATCGTGAATTTAAAATCAATGAAAGTCACTCAGAAGACAAGAAACCACAATTGCATTTCGATTGATGAAAAATTCTCTTCCCACTTCCTGTTTCACATTGATTCTCAGTGATCCAGCTGGATTGAGTGACCCCCCCCCCCCTCCCGCCAGTGGTGACCCCTGTGGTGACCCCTGTGATGACCCCTGTGAACCCTTCCTCACACCTCATCCTCATGTATCTCTTCTCAGGTAGCAGCTGACACACAAGCACCCTGCAGTACACGAGCAGTATGCAGAGATAAATATTTCTGTCATCTAACTCTTGGCACTCGTCCTTTTAATGGCGGTGATCGAGGAGCTTATTGTGCCGCCGCACGCGCCATAAATTACCCCGAATAAGACGAGCGTCACATAAAAAAGGAAAATGGAAAAGTGCAGTGAGCCGGCTGGCTCCGCCGCCACCTGGAAAACACTTACGGTGCGCTTATTAGAGCCCTTAGCTCCGCCAGCGAGGCATGAGACTCCTGATCTCCGGGTCACACCCGCCTCTAAATTACAAACGCACCTCTGGACATTTAATACCATTACCAAGAATCAATTTATGGCGTCCGCCGCGTGCCGGGGTTCTCCTCTCCGGATCAGGTGTTGTAAACCTGCCCCTGGTACAGGGTTAGGGTCTTCGTTAAATCCAGTCAGTCGGATGGGGAGAAGCCCCTCCCCCTCCCCTCCCACTGTGAACTAGTTCCATTTAGAAGTGGAATATAATAAGTAAACCACAACAATAAAAAAGGAGTCATTTTTCCTTTCTTTCCAGGGACGACATAGTGACAGTTGCTCGCTGCAGACGCATTGCATGCTGGTCTATTTGTGGGTTTAGAAATCTGTGTCTGTCTCACCTGTGACATTTCTTTTGGGTTTGTTTTCCATTCGGTCTGGTTCGGTTTCACTGAGCGCAGATTCAAAATAATAATGTGCGGAGGGGGGCGTGTACGATGCAGCGAATCATAGACTTCGAAATATTGTTTGATATTGATTTTGATCCACTGATCCAGTGAGAGCACGAATCCCTTCTCAGTTCATCTCAAAGGACTTCATAAACGCACATCATTTTCATTTTGCACATTCTCTATGAAGAGTTACTGAAAGGGCCGAGCCGAGGGAGGAAGTGCAACGAGGCGACGAGCTGTACCTTTAGAAGGGAGGAGGAGGAGGAGGAGGAGGAGCAAAGACTGCCTGGAGGAGGACAGTTGTAAAAACCCCGATCGAAGGTCGCAGCTGATCGAGGAAAGGTGTGAACGTGGAAGACAGGTGAGGGGAGGGACCAGGTCTGCAGCGTCGCCACGCAACAGTAACAACAGCACACAAAGGAGGACGGTGACTAATGGATCACTCCACGGACAAAGCAGCTCCCGCAAGTCTCATCAAGTTGGTTTTCCCAAAACGTAGACTGCTCCAAAACAACTGATGTGGAAGTGGCAACGGGAAGTCAGCAGCGCTGTCCCAAAAGGCGTTTGACACATGAAGCATAGACTTCTATACAGCCAGAGGAGTTGCCCCCTGGTGGTCAGGAGAGAGAATGCAGCTTTAACACATTGAAGCATAGACTTCTATACAGCCAGAGGAGTTGCCCCCTGGTGGTCAGGAGAGAGAATGCAGCTTTAACACATGAAGCATAGACTTCTATACAACCAGAGGAGTTGCCCCCTGGTGGTCAGGAGAGAGAATGCAGCTTTAACACATGAAGCATAGACTTCTATACAACCAGAGGAGTTGCCCCCTGGTGGTCAGGAGAGAGAATGCAGCTTTAACACATTAAGCATAGACTTCTATACAACCAGAGGAGTTGCCCCCTGGTGGTCAGGAGAGAGAATGCAGCTTTAACACATGAAGCATAGACTTCTATACAACCAGAGGAGTTGCCCCAAGGTGGTCAGGAGAGAGAATGCAGCTTTAACACATTAAGCATAGACTTCTATACAACCAGAGGAGTTGCCCCAAGGTGGTCAGGAGAGAGAATGCAGCTTTAACACATTAAGCATAGACTTCTATACAACCAGAGGAGTTGCCCCCTGGTGATCAGGAGAGAGAATGCAGCTTTAACACATGAAGCATAGACTTCTATACAACCAGAGGAGTCGCCCCCTGGTGGTCAGGAGAGAGAATGCAGCTTTAACACATGAAGCATAGACTTCTATACAACCAGAGGAGTCGCACCCTGGTGGACATTAGAGAGAATGCAGCTTTAACACATGAAGCATAGACTTCTATACAACCAGAGGAGTCGCCCCCTGGTGGACATTAGAGAGAATGCAGCTTTAACACATGAAGCATAGACTTCTATACAACCAGAGGAGTCGCACCCTGGTGGACATTAGAGAGAATGCAGCTTTAACACATGAAGCATTGACTTCATTCTACAGAACCGGCTGGGAGATACACTTCTAACTAACATCCACTATCTCAGTCGTTTGATCAAACTTTGTTCAGCATAGTTAATCATTGCCTATGTGAGGCATCAGCGTGCTCTCTCTCTCTCTCTCTCTCTCTCTCTCTCCCCACCACACACACACACACACACACACAGACTTTGTATTCATGAAGGACCCTTTCCTGCTGATGCCCTGCCAAGGAATGTACAGCTGACCCTGCTCTCACGTCTACAGCCCAGCTGATCCCCGACACACACACACACACACACACACACACACACACACACACACACACACACACACACACACACACACACACACACACACACACACACACACACACACACACACACACACACACACACACACACACACACACACACACACACACACACACACAGTGGAGCATGCTCAGTCGGGCCTGCGTGATGCAGAGGCAGTGCCCTGCTATCAGTTAACGACACTTCCATTAATGCGCAGACTTCAGTGTTGACGGGAGGAAATTGATTTCCGCTCCCACAGCGTCAGAAAAACATTTATTTGGGTCAAAGGTCAGAGAGACAAGACAGAAAAGAGGAAAAGAGCTTTGTGAATTTCTCAATTAGAAAACAATTAACACAGGTCCATCCCACTCTTCTTACCTGCTGATGTATTGTGTCTGCTGCACCACACCATGTCTGCTGTGCCATTATTAAAGTGTATTTCTCGGCTCTCATTATAATTCATGAAAGAGCTCGGAGTCGCTGCTTTTGGGGGGGAAGAGAAATCTCTCCACCACACAGGAAAGTGATGCGTTTTATGTTTGTGGCTTGTTTGGTATAAACAGCAGGAAAAGAAAAATCATAGGAAAGTCTTTTTTAACTTCAAAAGAAGATGTCGCAGTACAGCAGTCTGAGGACGGACCTGAGGATAATTAGACCCAATACGACCCGAGCGGAGAGAGAACACCGACACAAACAATACAATATCATAAACAGAGGGAAAGCTCCACCTGACATTTATTTGAAGTTAACACACTTTGACGTGCGATGCTCAGCCTCGTTACGCTTCATATTTTTCATACTTTAACTTCTACTCTTAAAAACGTGGCAGTATTCCACCCGGTATCACGGCAGTTCGTGAAATAGTCACCAAAATCATAATTATGTAGTTTTTTTGCCTAACCCTAATTGTACGTAGACATTTTAAGGCCATCTGGGATGTTTTTCCTGAAGCTAACTCGTTCCAAGGGCCACGAAAAGAGAAGAAAATAATAAAATTTGTGTCCCTGTAGGCGAAACCAGTAGATTGCATGTCGTGGCTATTTCCCATAATGCTTAGAAACGGCGTTGCATGGTTCGCGAAGACATTTACAGTCATGCCAGCGCTCATTGCCCAGGTGACCGACACGTGGCTTTTGTGTACATCTAATGGACGCAGTGGGTCTTATTATACCGGGAGGCGGAGCTACGGAAGCTCAGTGGGAAAAATAACAACACTGGGGTGACACTTGAGAGGAGGAAATGAAACGCTATGAAGAAAATGTTAGCTTGTTCTACGTTAGCCGATCTTATGGTGACTGTTATGTCTTTTTTTGCAGTGGACCGTAAGTCTAAAATAAAACAAAGTGAATTAAATTCTCAATCAAGCAAAAATGATTTTCATGTTAAATCAATATTTCCAGCTTCTCAAAAGAGGGGTTTGGTTACTGTTGTACAAAACAAGCCATTCGAATATATGTGGTGTGCTTTAAAAAAAATATATTTTCTAACATTATATTATAAAAATATTATTGATTATTTAAAATAAATATTATAATTAAAATAAATGCCCACTGCATCCCTTGTAGTGAAGATTAGACAATGCAAAATATTGATGGAAGCAATAATGCTATGAGAAAAAAAAGAAAACAACAACAACAAAGTGATACTGCAGTGTTCATGCATCGCTATAACGCATCAATACTGCAGGTTGAGGAACTTAAAAGCCGCGTAGCAAACTGTAACTTTGTCTCCGGCTCATGAAACAAACTGATCTGGAGACATTGTGACCCAGAACAGTCTCAGCTTGGAATCACCTTTTGAATATTACCCCCAACGCTGTGCGGTGGATGCCAAGACTCCGTTTAAAGGCACATGCAGCCCCTTGCAGCGTGGCCCCGTGCAGCGTGGCTGGAGGCAGCAGGGCCCCATACAGCTTGGCTGGAGACAGCAGGGCCCTGTGCTGGAGGGGCCCATGCAGGAGGCAGCAGGGCCCCGTGCAGCAGGGCACCGTGCAGCAGGGCCCCGTGCAGCAGGGCCCCGTGCAGCAGGGCCCCGTGCAGCTTGGCTGGAGGCAGCAGGGCCCCGTGCAGCAGGGCCCCGTGCAGCAGGGCCCCGTGCAGCAGGGCCCCGTGCAGCTTGGCTGGAGGCAGCAGGGCCCCGTGCAGCAGGGCCCCGTGCTGGAGGCAGTGCACCTGGCTGCTTCCCATGGCTCCGCTCTGTGTGTTTTGATAAGAGGCTGCTGGCCCTTTAAAAGCTAAGATGGTGTCCTACGAGCTGCAGCGCTCTGCCTTCCGTTTCCTCTCCTGCCTCTCAGGGATCACAGAGCATTTCAAATTGAACCTGAACTAACCTCACGCGCGCGCACACAGCGACACAGAGGGTTCCATGTGGACATGACGTGTTTCTTATAACGCAACAACGTTGCAAAACTCTCGCCTCTCATTACAAAACGAACTGCCGTCTCCAAGGATACAATGTATCGGTTCCACACTGACATTCACATTTGGCACATGTTGAGCTGACAGCTCTGCAGCGGCTCCTCCACACAGAGAGATGCTTCTTTTCTTTTTTTTTGGTTATTTCATTGACCAGGGCAAAGTCAATAGCGTGCACTTACTTTCTTGTTACGGGTCTCCGTGTGCATCTCGGTTGCCGGAGCGGCGGCGCGGCGGCGGAGGGGTGGAGCAGCGGGAGCAGGAGGGGGCTCGGTCGGGGCTTTGGGTGGGCAGCTCTACCTCTATGCGAACCGGCGGAGGGGGAGAGAGAGGAGGGTTTGTTTTGGGGGTGGCGGGGGGGGGGGGGCTAGTTTTCCACCTTTTACAGTAGAATCTTTTTTCGGGGGATGTAGGAAACACGGTCCCTGCCTCTTCCAGTGTTTCTTTTCAGTTCATATCCGCAGCGTCGAAGCTCCCTTTGCTCCCCCCAAAAAAAGCGGCCGGTCTCCCTCTCTGTGTGTCTGCCTCTCTCTGACGGCGGTGTTGTTGCCGTGTATTCAGGGCTGGGCTCTCTCTCTCTGCCTTTTCCTCCTCCGCCTCTCCCTGCTTGTGACCCCACCCTGCGTCCCCACCCCTCATCTCTCTGTCAGTCAGGAGCTGCGCAGCCCCGCAGCCCTGCAGAGGAGCGCACCGGGCGAGCCGCCCGCCGGGCGAGCGGCAGGAGAGGACCGCGCGCTTTATATCGCATGAGGGGAGGGGGAGATTGTTTAAATTGCACACACAAAAAAAACAGTTTTGAGCTCTGCCCGCATCTATTCATGCCGTGTTGCAGAGGCTTACTGCGCGGAGACGGCCGCGCAGAAGCACCCATGTCACCTTACTGACGTCACCCAGCAGGCTAATTGAGGACACTCCAGCTGGGTGGGGAGGGTGGGAGCGATGTCGAGTGTACATCCAGTAAGGCTTTGCAGCATTATATTTGATATGACAGCATGCCCACAGATATGTTTATGAAGGGAAGGCAGCCTTGTCCGATGATAGACGCAGGGCTATAACCACACCCCTCGTCATAAAGCAAGGTGTGGCGCGTGGAAAGGTTTTTATTCTTTATCAGGTGTTTCACAACATGTAAACACATGCAACAGAGGTGTACTGTGGAGAGAGAGAGAGAGAGAGAGAGAGAGGGAGGGAGAGAGAGCAATATTCAGCCAAATAGCTGATAATAAACACACACAATCAGGTGCATACACACTTTATTTATTTTTTATTTTTTAACGACAATACACGTGCTTTTATTTTATTTATTTTTTCATCTTCAAAACTCCACAAAATCTAAACTGCTGCATTATTTCCCTCAAGCGGAACCACGGTACACGTCTCTACTTCGGGGGAGGGACGTGTAACTACATTTCCCAGAATCCCACACACCGGAAGTCCAGAAGTGGAAGCGTAAGGCGGAAGCATGCGGAGGTAAACAAATCCGTCAGTTATCAACGTCATATTCCAGTACATCTATAATAATATGGGCATTTTTAACGTCGCCACTCTGTGCTCTGTTCGCGGGGTTTACTTTACGAGCCGTTAAACGGACTTTTTTAACGTGTTTAGGTCGTTTAACGACGTTTATCTTGCTAGCATGCTAGCAGCCGTTAGCTTCATCACACATTTATTAAAGGAAGGAAATTACAGATAATAGAAACGCCAACGTTTAATTATTTAAGTACGTGAGCCGTCTCTTCTCTCTGGCGGTTTAGGTCACGTGATCTGTTCCACGTGATTCACTGCCAACCTTTTATTTCACACTTTTTCTTTAATTCCCCTCCGACAGAAATTAAATATGTGTATCGGTTGGTCATTGATTTGAAACATTACCTGCAATGTCCCACCAAAGTGTAGAAACATGATTTAAACACATTTATATATTCTTCAGTTATAATTTGTTGCATTAAAAAAAACAGAAAATCAATCAGCTACTATTTTGATTTTTGTTGTTGTTTTCTGCCCAAAACACAGATTATCATTTGGTTCCAGCTCCTGTGATGTTATGATCAGCTGTTTTTCTTAGTTTGTTTTGTGATTTTAAACTAAATATCTTTGTGTCCTTCACTGTTAACCTGACAACACAATCTGTCTGAAGACAGGAGGGCTTCATTCAATTAGACATGTTCACAATGTCTTCATCAGCAAAGCAACAACTTGATATACTTATTGTGTATATTTATTTATAAGTGCCCTGCAGATGAATCAGAAATTAAAACACTTGTGAGTTGCAGCCCCGATTCTGTTGTCCATCCCTGTACTGTCCGCGTCCAGCAGAGGGCAGAGCACCGGGCGTACTGTTCCCTGAAGGCAGCACGGTGGTGGACGTGTCCTCTTGGCTGACCCTGTGTGTGTGTGTGTGTGTGTGTGTGTGTGTGTGTGTGTGTGTGTGTGTGTGTGTGTGTGTGTGTGTGTGTGTGTGTGTGTGTGTGTGTGTGTGTGTGTGTGTGTGTGTGTGTGTGTTCAGAGTGAGCAGGCGGTCCTGTGAGGACGGCCCGCTGCTGGAGGAGCAGGAGACGGAGGGCCAGCGGCAGCTGCACGGCCTCCTGCTGCAGCAGCTCCACACCGGCGTCGACATCGACCGGTGAGCAAGAAAGTTCAAACCTCCGTGGCGTCTTTTCCTCGGTAATAAACTGTGGAAACATTTAGTTTCCGTGTGGATTCACAGTATCATTCATTGTACTTCCAGCCAAGTAGATTCTTCTGGGCTTGGGACACATTTTAGATACAAAAACGTGCCACAACACGATCGTTTGCAGAATGTTATCAGTACATTGGCACCAAGGTGGAAAAAAAAATCCCCCGCTGCTAACAAGCAAAATATCTTGTCGTGAAAAATGTGTGGGTCTCTCGACGGTGAAAATAGCGTTTCACTTTTCACGAGATGAATTTACTGTCACTGTGTGACGGTGAAGAAGCAATAATCTGAGGAGCTGAGTGGAAACAGTAAGCAGCGCCTGCAGCGTCATTCCCACCGGAGTGCTTTTATATGAAAATATAAAATAAACTCTTGTTACTGCGCGCTGCTTCGGAGGAACGCGTCCATCAGATGCTTGTTTTGTTTCGTACGGAGGATTCTCCTCCACACAAACCCAGAGGCTACGCATTCTCACTCCTCCGCCATTTACCGATCGCAGAACAACATTTAGGATTTGTGACTTAAAGAAAAGTGTCTGCAGCTGCTTTTGGCAGAGCACAGGAAGTCTAAAGTCTTCTCTTCGGTCCCACAGATGCGTCGCCAAGAGGAAGTGCTTCGCCCCGGCGGCGCTCTACCGGCCGTTCGGCGCTCAGGCCGCCGGCGTCAGGAGCCTCTCCGAGTTCCGGGCCCTGCAGGACGGGGAGACGGACCTGGCCGGCCTGCGGGAGCTCGGCCTGACCGAAGCAGAGATCCTGCTGTGGCAGAGCAGGGACGTGCCGGAGAAGGTAAAAACCTGCAGGAGAGACGGGGGAGCTGGGGTCAGATGTTTCAGTACGATTATAGTCGTCCCCGTCCTGACTGCGATGCAGGAACATGTGTGTGGGACAGCATCGGGTTCTGGTTCAAACAACTGGATTCATGCACGTTTCTCACCAAAAACTACATTTGAACACATCATTCGATAGCCTTATAATTTCGCTTTTTATTAATGGAGCTTGAACGTATCATAATGTAACTCAATGCAACTTCCTTTAACGTTAGTCGTCAGCTCCGTTCTTTAGCCGAGCGTTAACTAGCTCTGATTTTTTTTTCTTTTTTCTTCTACTGCAATGCATGCTGGGAAGTGTAAGGCCACAACAATGGTCCACTCTCCTTCCTTTGCATCCTCGTGACTTCTGTATTATGTCTTTATTCCATTCACAGCTGGTGAAGAATGTACACATACATACAGATATAATTACTACAAATTACTTTTCATTTGAGGGGAAACGTTATTATTATGCCCAGTATTTAAAAAAACAAGTGAAACAACCAAACATGTAACTATTTCCCTCCGTCACATTAAATATACTTTTGTCATTATGTGCACCTTCGGGCCAAGGCGCTGATGTAGCTGAGATATATCCTGATATATTTATATATATATATATATATACCCCTGACCCCTGCCTTCGTGCCCACACAGTCCCACGGTGTGTGTGCGGCTCCAGGTGCGAAGCAGCAGCGCCTGCAGGTGATCAGAGATAAGATCCGAGCCCGGGACGAGCTGCTGTCCCGCCCACAGCGCTTCGCCGCCAGCCAGCCGCTGTCGCGCCGAGAGATGGAGATCGAACGGGCGCTTTTCCAGGGAACGGACCGCCTGGGTTTCCTCGCCGCGCTTTACCACAGAGGTACTGTCGGGAAGAAGAGGGGCGTGGCCTGTAAATGTATTCACTGGGGATTACAGAGAAAAGTGAAGACGCCTCCCGGCTGTCGTCACATGACTCGCTGCAGCATTCCAAAAGTTCAATTATTTTTAATCTCAGGCGCTTGGGGGCTCTTAAATAACAATGGTTGGGAACGGGTGGGAGGGATTAAAGTAGGAAAATGTGAAAAGAGGAGGATGAATAGAACCACAGAACGGAGGAGAGAAGTCGCTCACCTGTGTTGTTTTCAATCACAGATGAAGAGAACCAGGAGAGCCAGGAGGGGGCGTCGCCCTCCGATCCGATGGGCTGTCTCTACCGGGACGTCCTCCGCGAGGAGGCGGAACCAGCGGCGGCAGCGCACCTGCCGAGACGCCCGCCCTCAGCCGACCAATCACAGGACTCGCGGACGGATGGCAACCAATCAGAAGAAGCCTCCGACCGGCAACCTCAACCGGCCGGCTTGCCGGTGCAGCCGGAGTCCATTTCAGAGCGGCAGCTCGCTCCAGCTGGACCGGGCCCGCCGCCGCCGCCAGCTGCTGCGATACGCATGAGTATGAGCCGGCCAATCGGCAGCCTGCGTGGAGCGGTGGGGGCGGAGCCGCTGACCGTCAGAGGGGAGATCGAGACGATTTCGGAGGAAGACATCCGGCAGAACCGAGAATCGGAGGAGGGGATCCGGAGCATCCCGAGGTTCAGGAACTACCAGCCGGGAAAACCTTCCAAGGTATGTTAGTAATATTAGCTCAGAGTCAAAACCAGTTTAGATATTAAACATTGTATTAGATTTATGTAAAGAAATCAGTTTAGAAAAACACTCCCCAACTATTGTTTCCATATTTCCAATATGGCTGCCATAAGACATGACACGTCCATCTCAACGGTGAGGATGTATTTATATTTTAAAACCGACTTCAAGTTTTATATTCCATCTATATTCTGGTATTTCCATGGAGGACACACACACAACGTAGAACTTCTCTTTCACCAATTGAACCATAAGAATAACATGAGACACACACACACACACACACACACACACACTCTCTCTATCTCACTCACTCTCTCTATCTCACTCTATCTCAATCTCACACACTCTTTATCGCTCTCTATCTCACGCTCTCTCTATCTTTCAATCTCACACACACACACACACACACACACACACACACACACACACTCTCTCTATCTCACTCACTCTCTCTATCTCACTCTATCTCAATCTCACACACTCTTTATCGCTCTCTATCTCACGCTCTCTCTATCTTTCAATCTCACACACACACACACACACACACACACACTCTCTCTCTATCTCACTCACTCTCTCTATCTCACTCTATCTCAATCTCACTCACTCTTTATCGCTCTCTATCTCACGCTCTCTCTATCTTTCAATCTCTCACACACACACACACACACACACACACACACACACACACACACACACATCAGCAGTTTGAAACTGTACAGTTAGCACAAGGAACTGTGTGTTTGTGGCGCCCCCCTGTGGACAAAATGAGCTCCACTGCTTCGTGCTGTAAAGATCCCTTCAGATAACGAGCGTCTGATAGTCTGGCCCCGCTCAGGTCCTGGTTCAGGTCCTGGTCCTGGTTCTGCCGTGCCTCCCTTCCCTTTAGCTTCAGCAGTACGGCCCTGGTCACATAGAGGATCAGGATCAAACTGAGACTGGTTCACAACCAGTTGAAAGTTCCTCCCAGTAGCTTTAAGTGTTACAACAGTAATTTAAAGCATTGAGATCTGCATTGGAGGACTCATAATAAAGGATTTCATTAAATTCTCTCATCACATCACCGAGCAGAGACCTGACGAGGGTTCTTCTGTCTCCCTGAAGGTTCTGTGTGTGAAGAACCTCAGCGCTCAGGCCTCGGCGGCCCAGCTGGTGGCGCTGTTCTCCAGGTTCGAGCCGGCGAACGGGCCGCCGGTGCTTTACCGCCTGCTGACCGGGAGGATGAGGGGCCAGGCCTTCATCACCCTGCCAGGTGAGGACTCCACGCACCACAGGAAGCTGGGCTCTTTTCCCATGATGCATAGCACTTTGCATCACCGGGTGTGTTTTGGTTCTCCTGTCGGCAGATCCTGAATCAGCCCAGAGAGCCGTGCAGTTGGTCCACGGGTACCGGTTGCTAGGGAAACCCTTGGTGGTGGAGTTCGGCCGCGAGCGACCGGAAGAAGAGAAACAGGCGGAGAGGAAATTAAGAGAAAACGTTTAATCTTGACATGTGATTATATATTTATATTTATTTATATTGTTCTGGATGAAAAGATCATTTTTGTATTAAAATGTTTGTTGTGAGCTTTGGTGTGTTTTTTTTTTTTTTACTCTTTTCTCATCTGGATAATACAGTATTTATACAAACTTTACAATTCATATGAATTACATAAAGAAATTAAATGCAGACAGAACTTAAAACGATCAATAAAAATTCCACGTTTTGATGCCAAAAGGGAATTAATACAAATACACTTACTGGAACGCCCTCTTTCTACTTATCACAAGTCTATATTTTGATTAAATAAAGAGAACATTGCCTTTGTCTTCTTCCAGGTAATTACGTATCTATATAATGAATCTCCAGATTGGACATGCTTTGACCATATAAATGTATTTAGAAAATGAGAGTAGGTGGGAATTCTACCCATTATTAATAATTATATATCCAAAATATAAAGGTGTTATTCTTCTTTTAGACACTAGATGGAGCCCTTCAACTTTCACAGTTTAGACCGCTTTTAAAAGAGACTTTAAAAAGGCAACGAGAGGTTAAATAAAGTTTGTTTACAAAGACAACAACAACTCATTTGATTTGATCCTCACACTGATGGTGATGATAGATGGATAGGATAGATAGATAGATAGATAGATAGATAGATAGATAGATAGATAGATATATGGATAGTGGTGCATTCTTAGTCTTTTGTGTTTTTCATGCATTTAAAAGTTTTTTTAGGAAAATAAAAATAGAAACCTTTTGTCTTTTTGTTGCAGCTTGTTTCCTGCTGCAGCCTCATATCATTTCTTACATTATTTTTAATCATAACCTATTTGTCAACTTGTGTTGGACCTTTTAGCTCAACAATCAGGTTAAAACCCAGGTTTGAACCAATTTCTTTTTATTTTTTATTTTTTGTGCGCAGATCTTTATGCAGAATTTTTCTCACAACAATTTGTTGTTTTTGCACCAGTTTGTTTGAAGACTGCATCTGTGTGTTAAAATGTGCTCAGGATCATTTACTGTATGTTTGTCTTTCCCACTGTGTGTGTGTGTGTGTGTGTGTGTGTGTGTGTGTGTGTGTGTGTGTGTGTGTGTGTGTGTGTGTGTGTGTGTGTGTGTGTGTGTGTGTGTGTGTGTGTGTGTGTGTGTGTGTGTGTGTGTGTCGTCCACTTATCTCTGGTGTTCTGTCGGTCATATGTGTGTTGGTTGAACCAGTTTCCCACCAGGATCGTGGGTCTGAGTTGAGGTCTTCACTGGTCCGTAAACCTGCACCTTACCCACCAGACCCAACTGTAATCAAATGTCATGAGCTCACTCAGAGTAAACAATAAGTGCATAATAGAGGATTTATGAGCCTTAATAATGCATTGTTCTCATTCAAGATCCATTTGCTATTAATAAGTGCATTATAAAGACTTTATTAACCCTAAAAATGCATTATTCTCACCTGTTAAAAGCATCTATTGTTAATGAATGCATAATACATTATTTATTAACCTTAATAACGCATTGATCCTGTTTTAGACCAAAAAAAGCATAGTTAACGTTAATAAATTAATAGTTAACTGTTAATAAACGGTGGCGTAGTGGCTAGCACTGTCGCCTCACAGCAAGAGGGGCGCCGGGGTTCCAATCCCGGTCTGGGCGGGCCTTCTGTGTGGAGTTTGCATGTTCTCCCCGTATCAGCGTAGGTTCTCTCCGGGTTCTCCGGCTTCCTCCCACAGTCCAAAGACATGCATGTTAGGTTAATTGGACTCTAAATTGCCCATAGGTGTGAATGTGAGTGTGAATGGTTGTCTGTCTATATGTGAGCCCTGGATAGACTGGTGACTTATCCAGGGTGTACCCTGCCTTCACTCAATGACAGCTGGGATGGGCTCCAGCGCCCCGCGACCCTAAAGAGGATAAGCGGTTCAGATAATGGATGGATGTTAATAAATGCATAATAAAAATTGTATTAATCTTAATAAAGCGACCAAAAAGCTTAATAAACGTTAAATTGTGAATAGGTGAGTTAGTTAAACTCAATAAAATGTGTTTGTTATGCTACTATGAACAAAAAAACTCTCTTTTATTAACATTCTTCTTTTAAATGTCTTAGAATCTGACAATAAACATGTTCATTAACACTAATATAGCCTTATTAACACACACTAATGTTAATAAGCATTGTATAAGTACTTATAATGTCCTTATTACATACTAATACAAAGAGTTACACAGTTTGGTTGCTGTAAACTGACCCGAGTACATTTTGGTCTCACGATCAAACTGAAACTGCGTATTGATCGGACTCAACTCGTGTCTTTGTTTGTTTAAGTGTGTTTGTGTTCATCGTCTGTTTGCCTTCAGTTCAGGGCTGTGATCCTTTCCCCATTCTAGATTGTAAAAACACAAAACCCTCTTTATTTATTAACAGCTGCTCTGTAAAAGAGCCTTCATGCGCCAGTTATTATGTTTATACTCTAAAGTTGATGTTTTTTTCAAGAACATGAAAGGAATTCGTTTTGTACAAAACAGACATAAAATGTTTTAAAGGAAACTTGTTTTCTGATATATCTCAACATCTTTATTTTATATAAATATATTTTTTTTGTTGCAGAAATTAGACTATTCTGAATTATGAGTCTCACCTTTTATTGCAGATGTCTACATGTATTCATGGTGTGCCATACGGAGGGCAGACATTCAACAGACGACAGTGAGAAACGTTTATTTCCGCAAATAAAAAACAGGGACAGTTTTATTTGTGGTTGTTTTGTGCTCGGTATAAAATATCAATCAACGGAGGGAGAAAGAAACAAAGAAACTGGCTTCACTTTGTTTGTCTCTCTGATCAAGAAGTTGTAAATGTCACTTTGCAAGAACGATGTTTCCAATATTGTGAAACACATTTTGCACCATGACTCCATATGAATGTGATCACAGGTCCATAGATCCTCAGACTAGTTAGAAACAAAACAAAAAGGTTCCAGTGAAGGGAAGGTAACTCCCCACTGCCGATAAAATCAAGTCCCAAGTCAAGACATAAAGTCCCGAGTCAAGACCAACAAGTTACGAGTCAAGTCTCAAGTCAAAAAAGATAAGTAAGGAGTCAATAACCAAGTCAAGACAGACAAGTCCCAAGTCCAGTCTAAAGTAAAAAAAAGACAAGTTGCGAGTCCCGTCCTAAGTCAAGACAGACAAGTCGAGTCCAAAGTAAAAAAGACAAGTTACGAGTCAAGTCCCAAGTCAACAAAACATTTTGCACCATGACTCCATATGGCTGTGATTGAAGGTGCATTGATCATCGGACTGTTAAAAAAAAAGTGAAACAAGTGATCTTCACACTTTTATTGTGTGTTTTATTTTAGTTTTTGTATAAATATACGTCCAGTGCAGGGAAGGCAAACTCAACCACCGCTGATAAAATCCTGCACATTCAGCAAACATTATTCATATTTCAGCCTGAATATATCAAACTGTATGTCAACCTGAATAAAAAAAACATTTTCACACTATAATAATGATGATTAGGCACAATATTCATTAGTATGCAAACAGAATTGAAAATGTTTGTTTCTGAATTATAATCAGGAAGAAAACTATATTTTGATTTGGTTACATTTCTATTGTACTTCCACTTGAATGTGTCAATACAATGTTTCAGTTTCAGGTGGTTCTGTGAGAAATACATATTATGTAGCAGAGGTGGGAACAAGTCTTTGTCTCACAAGTCATCAGGATGTCTCAAGTCTTTGCACTCAAGTCTAAAGTCAAGGTAGACAAGTCTCGAGTCAAGTCCCAAGTCAAGATAAACAAGTCTTAAATCAAGTCTCAAGTCAAGACAGATTTATAGTCTCATCGGGGTCGGGTTCAGGTTTTAGTCACCAAAAAACACCATAAGAAATACCAGAAAGATATCATAGTTTAATATTACTTTCCACTTTCACTGAGCCATTTATACCCATTTTCTGAATTATAACCCTTCAAATGCCAGTTTGTTTACATAACACCACTTCTGTTTATACAAAAAAGACACAAAACTTGAATGATTCATTATTACGCCCAATGTGTCATTGTCAATGATTACCACCAGAAAAAATGTTATGCATTTTTTTTATTAAACCAGGAAAATATCACGTACTTGCGCCATTGGGCAAACGTGAGAAAACGGCTAAAACAGAAATGTTTGATTCTAGATTTTCAATGAGGACATGTTTGTCCTTAAGGGTCTGAGTGTCTGTATTTTCGCCACGCATAAAAAAAAACAAATCCACATCCATGTAAAATTGTATACTACATGCATTTAGTTATCAAAACAAATATAAATGTAAAAGACAGAACCAGGGAGGCACGCGGGTCAGAAAGGACACGCTGTGAGTTGCGTACACGACAACATTCGATTAAATACATAAATACATGTAAGTTATCGGGCATTAAAGGTGTGATGGCGTGGCGGAAACCTCAGACGTAGCCTGTGATGTCATATCCTGGCGCGGCGGGCTTCCTGGCTGCCGGTGCGGTGGACTGGGAGCTGTGACTGGTGCTGCGGACCCTGCCGGCCGTGTTGGCGCCCACCGCCTGCAGGGCGGGGTTGTGGTAGGTCTGCGAGGTCGTCCGCACCCCCGGGCCCGGCACGCCGCCCCCCACCGGGTACGGGTACCCCCCGGCGAGCCGCCTCCCGCGGCCGCCGCCCTGCTCCTCGCAGCACGACACGCACAGCATGCCGCCGCCCAGCATGGAGATGAGCGCCGAGGCCAGGCCGATGTACAGACACTCCCCCAGCTCGAACTTCATGCTGGAATGCACGTTGGGTCGGTAGAAGGTCTGGACCACCTCGTGCGTGGTCCACGACACCGGGATGAGTGACAGGAAGCCCGCGGTGAGGAACAGCCCCCCGCTGGCGCCGGCCACGCGACTCTTCACGGTGCCGGCGCCCTCCAAGCAGAGCGTGCACTGCATCCCCAGGGCCGCCATGGAAATGGCGAGTACGGACATCACCAGGGAGATGACCATGAGCGCCCGAGAGGCCTGCAGGTCGGAGGACAGCGCCAGCATGGAGTTGTAGGTCTCGCACTGGAAGGCCCCGGTGCTCTGGTACACGCACTCCATCCACAGGCCCCGCATGTTGGCCACCGCCGTCACGATGTTGGAGCCGATGTGGGCGGAGATCTGCCAGTACGGGAGCACGGTGGCCACCATGGTGCCCAGCATTCCCAGCAGGCCCAGGAAGAAGCCCATCAGCTCCAGAGCTGCGGACGCCATGGCGACAAACTGCGAGGGAGGAGCCCCGACCCCCACCCAAAGAAAGCAGATCTGTCAATGACGGTATAGATGCTACGTATAAATGAAGTTAAGATTAGCCGTAGCTAACCCGAACAAACTGGTTTCGCTAACTGGTCAAAGAAGGGAATTTATTTTACTGCGATAGATAACAAACGGGAAATTTTACGCTAAATATGTGTTGACGAGATAAAAGCTAGTTAGCTTGCTTTTAAACATATTCCTTTTTTTATTCTCAATATGTTTGTTTTACCATTTTAATTCCTGAAATCCTTGATTAATTATATTTTTGATCATTTGGGATGGTCCTCAATACTGGATTTTATGAACAGAAAAACTTTGTCCAGACTTAGCTCATCAGATTAATAAATCTTAATTAGTTTTAATCGTGTTAACAAACATACTTTTGGTAAATTGAACACGTTAACAAGTGGAATCACATACCAACAGTACAACATATATAAACTGCTTTTTAATAAGAGGACTAATCTGTATTATGGTTAATATGTATTTCGACTTTCAGACGGTTCTCCACTGGTCTGCTGATGCTTTTGTGATTATTTTCATATTGCGGCTGTCAGAAATCCCTGTTATCTCTCATCACAAAATTATTATTTACGACTGGGAGGCTGACGCGTGAGGTCTTTACTCGTCTGCCGGTAATTATGGGATGTGATGTGTGACATTAAGGCGGCTTTACCCCGAGTCTGGAAATCTGTGTTGAGCTACGTGGCAAAGTCCAGACGTCTGGTACGGACCCCGCTCATACCGACAACGCGTTAAAATCAGTTTGTTGTGCGGTTTTCCAGATTGTTTACCAAAATTACACATTGTTTACGATCAGTTTAGCTGCAGGTGATTCGACTCTTTTGAAACTCTGATCTGAAAACGTAACTGCTGATAATCAGACATCATTTAAAAGCTGAATATCCGTATTTATATTATATTTATTATATTTTCTTTCATAAACTGGACATTTTGCTTCCATACGCACGTCTTCTTTCAGACTAGAGGAAATATGTATTTGTCTTTGGGGCGACTGTGGCTCAGTGGTTAGCAAGCAAGTGGTTAGCAATTAAATGTCTGTTAATTTCTCCTAAATTCACCAAGTTATCATTAGATAATGCCTCATTTGCATATTCAAACATAACTAATGCTCCTCTTCATGTGAGTTATGAAGTGGTGAAGTTTCATGGTGATTTCTATGAGTTAATGTTTTGACCATATTCACCTGTAGAGTGTTAAACATCTCTTTAAAGGATGTTTTCACAAAATATTTCCTCTTACATCCACCGAACTTTCTAGTTTTTACAGAGGGGTTTGTTCATGTATCATTCATAGTCTGATTTATATAATATGCTGACTAAAAACATGACTTTTTTATGGCTGTTGACAGTAATTTCTATAAATAAATCTATAAACCCCCCTCGGTAAAAAAAACTTTGACTCTGATATGTCAAGAAAATGAAACAATCATTTTGAACCTGACTTCAACAAATCATTTCTGTTCCGGAAATGTGTGTAAATTAGCACATATTTGACGAGATAAATCCTCATTTGCATATTTGACCATTATACATAAATGTAACATTTCAAAAAACTTGTAATACAAAAACATAACTGACCTAATGTAGCTAATCTACTGGTGTAGACCTGTAATGTCAGACATAAAGCTTGTATTCTGAAAAAAACACGTCACCTGAAATGACAGCAATATAAAGTCACACACACACACACACACACACGCACACACACACACGCCTCACCTGAGACTGCAGCAGATCGTGGAAGAGCCCGTCGCCGGTGGGACCGGTTGAGGATTCGATTCTGTTCCTTTTGCTGCAGGAGCTGAAGTTGCAGCTGGAGCAGAGGACGAGGAGGATGAGGATGAAGAGGATGAAGAGGATGAAGAGCACGAGGCTGCACAGATTGAACGTTCACCGCTGGCGTCTGTGTTGAACCTGCTCCTCTCGGGCTGCTCCCTCAGACCTGGACATCGCCGCCACTCTGCTTCTAATGAGCACTTTCACTCCGCCGGCTCGAATCCTTTGAGTTTGATTCACTTCCTGTTGAAAAAACAACAATACTAAAGAACAATAGACTGTCACGTATGTGCTGCTGCACGTTGTCAGAAGCTCTGCTGACTGTAGAGCGTGAGCTCTGTCCGTCATCCAGACCTCCTGTCACACACACACACACACGCACATGCACACACACACATGCACACACATGCACACACACTCCCATGCACACACACACATGCACATATGCACACACGCAAACATGCAAACACACACACACACGCACACACACACTCCTACGCACATACACACACACACTCCCACATACACACACACGCATGTGAACAAACACACACATGCACACATGCACACGCACACACACACACACACACACACACACATTACCAGCCACGTTACTCATTATCTCATCAAGCATTCCTCTAACAGAACAGTTGGTGCAACTTTCAGCCGAATCTCAATATTTTAGTTGTTGTGAAACATGTTTAATTTAGCAGAATTATGTCATATTGCTTTGATGAAAAGACCTAAAAAATAAATTTAAAAAAAGATCCTTTCATGTTGCGCAGGAAAGCGTCTCTGTTCAGTCTGCAGAAATAAAAAAAAGAGATTGTGAGCATTTTTTGTTTGTGTATTTTTAATTAAAGTCAGAAATAGGATAAACCTGCCTGAAGCGAGAAAAATGAGGAATGATTTTTCATGTTTTTGAAGATTTTTCTTTGTGTTTTAATTTAATCTATTTTTTGTTTTATTTGACATATTTTTATTTTTCTTCTTTCTCAACAGGGACATTTCCCGGTTTCCTTCCTGGCTTCCTCCTTCCTTTATTGCTCCCTTCTCTCTTATTCGATGTCCACGTACTGAATATTAACTGAATATTAACTGAATATTAATCATACGTCAAACTTTCAGTTTATGTTTAGTTAATTCATTAATTTGTATTTATTTTAAATCCCTCTGTTTCATTTCTTGCATTAATGATGCTGTACAGATAAAGTTGTATTATTATTGTTATACATGTTATATTATTATTATTATTATATCATCCCCATCATTATTAATATTGATATTATTATTATTACAGAGTTAAATCTTGACTTTTCTTCAAAAAACGTTTGACGTTCTTCAAAAGCTTTTTTTATATATTTTTGCGATTCCATTTTAAGATTTAATTATTAATTTATCATATTAAGAAAAAATGAGGAATTCGAAGGTGCTGATTTAATTACTTTTATACATTTTTTTTACTTTGAATGTATTGATGCATCATTTATATACAAACGTATTTCCTCCATTTGCTTTTTATATATTTATTTATTCAACCCCGAGTTGATTAAATCTAAACACCATAAATGTCTGGGCTCATTTTTGAAGCCGACTTCATCCCAAAAAAAAAAACCTGCCATAACATATTGTGAATTTACGGCTCATTAAAGCTGACAGCAAACTTGGCCGCCTGCTGAACGTCATCATCCATCAACTGTTCTGGCTGTCCGCTTGAAGACTGCTGATGCTGAGAGCCATAAAACCCACTGATGCTGCGTACTAATACTGATGCTGCGTACTAATGCTGATGCTGCATTCTGATACTGATGCTGCGTACTAATACTGATGCTACATACTAATACTGATACTACATGCTAATACTGATGCTACGTACTAATACTGATGCTACATACTAATACTGATGCTGCGTACTAATGCTGATGCTGCATTCTGATACTGATGCTACATGCTAATACTGATGCTACATACTAATACTGATGCTACATACTAATACTGATGCTGCGTACTAATGCTGATGCTGCATTCTGATACTGATGCTACATGCTAATACTGATGCTGCGTACTAATACTGATACTACATGCTAATACTGATGCTACGTACTAATACTGATGCTGCGTACTAATACTGATGCTGCGTACTAATGCTGATGCTGCATTCTGATACTGATGCTGCGTACTAATACTGATGCTACATACTAATACTGATACTACATGCTAATACTGATGCTACGTACTAATACTGATGCTACATACTAATACTGATGCTGCGTACTAATGCTGATGCTACATACTAATACTGATACTACATGCTAATACTGATGCTACGTACTAATACTGATGCTACATACTAATACTGATGCTGCGTACTAATGCTGATGCTGCATTCTGATACTGATGCTACATGCTAATACTGATGCTGCGTACTAATGCTGATGCTGCATTCTGATACTGATGCTACATGCTAATACTGATGCTACGTACTAATACTGATGCTACGTACTAATACTGATGCTGCGTACTAATGCTGCGTACTAATACTGATGCTGCGTACTAATACTGATGCTGCGTACTAATACTGATGCTACATACTAATACTGATGCTACGTGCTAATACTGATGATGCTACGTACTAATACTGATGCTGCGTACTAATACTGATGCTGCGTACTAATACTGATGCTGCGTACAATACTTTTTTTTTTACTTTGAATGTATTGATGCATCATTTATATGCAAACATATTTCCTCCATTTGCTTTTTATATATTTATTTATTCAACCCCGAGTTGATTAAATCTAAACACCATAAATGTCTGGGCTCATTTTTGAAGCCGACTTCATCCCAAAAAAAAAACCTGCCATAACATATTGTGAATTTACGGCTCATTAAAGCTGACAGCAAACTAATACTGATGCTACGTGCGAATACTGATGCTATGTAATAATATTGATGCTGCGTACTAATACTGATGCTGCGTACTAATAATGATGCTACATACTAATACTGATGCTACATACTAATACTGATGCTACATACTAATACTGATGCTACGTACTAATACGAATACTAATATTATGTACTAATACGAATACTACGTACCTTGTCAGTGGGCCTCCAGATGGACCCTCCCTCGTCGGCTGTCATCCAAGCTGTCTACAGGTGCCATCGTTGTCTGAACCAGTGTCTGAACCAGTGTCTGAACCAGTGTCGGACCAGTGTCTGAACCAGTGTCTGAACCAGTGTCTGAACCAGTGTCTGAACCAGTGTCTGAACCAGTGTCTGAACCAGTGTCTGAACCAGTGTCGGACCAGTGTCGGACCAGTGTCGGCCGCTTTAGTCGCCCAATTTGCTCAAACCTTTTTTTGGTTCTAATCCCTGCAGCCGGCCCCCCATTGCATTGCAGCAGCATCATAATGTGATTAGCGGGTAATCCAGGCACTTCCCATAGAACAAGAGGGCAACGTCCACACACACACACACACACACACACACACACACACACACACTCATAAACACTGAGCCATTCTTATTAATCACAGAGCCGCTGCATGCTAATGAGGCCGCTCAGGTCGGCCTGTGACTCTTTGTTGGTGAAAATAATAATGATTTAAGAAACCAAAAACTTATTTCAGCTCAACACCAAAGTATATATGTATGTATTAGGTATTGTTGTTGATGGATTCGGGTTCCATACATGAGGATTATTCTGGCAGCCGTGACAACCCCTGACCATCATATTTATTTCGGGAGTAAAACAAAAAAGATGAAATACATTTAAGAGGGAAAACAGGATATGATGAACTAAACATAAGTGAGATCAAAATAAGAAAAGGTCTTAAAGAGTTTGATCAGCTTCGTTGACCTCTGATCAGGAGGGTGTAGTTTGTGGTTCATGCCACTAGATGGAGACAAAGAGCCGACTGGATGTTGTGCAGCAGCTGCTAGACGGCAGATTAATTAAAGCACTTTCTAGAGTTAAATGTCTTAAATTTAACATTGATGTGATGATATCTGATGGATAAAGAACTACAGCCAGCTACGTTCTCACGTGTCTTGTTTTAACCCTGTGACATTTGGGGGAAGGAAATTGTATTTGAAGAGCCAGGGGCCGCAAAATATAACACAATTAGTCAGATTTTGTGTTTTTCTATATCATTTGGTGAAACAACATTCAGCAATTAGAAACAAAGCCCAATAAAAAAAATGAATTGACATGAAAATATCAGAGATTGTATGTTTGAGTCACTTTAAAAACATGTGAAAACATGTCACTGTATACTTTAAATACTGTAGACACGTGTTTGTATTATCTTCTGCACGCTGCAAACTCCAAACTGCAAACATTTCATCAAACCACAGTCAGAAACAGAGAAGCTTCACATAAAGAACACGGTTGACTCATTTAGAGAACTGTAGAGACCTCTAGTGGTCTACTTGTGCTACTTTGTTACCACTGAAGGATCATTTCGCGCTACAGCTGTCAAACTGGGACACGCCCCGCAGCGGACCAGCTGACCAATCCCAGTGCTTCCCAGTCTGGGCTTTCCTTTGGCTCCACCGACCAATCCAGACGTTTAAAATCGAGCCGGAAAACGGATAAGTGCTCCATGTAAACGGGGTTGACCCCACCCACCGAGGCAGAAAAATATGAGAATGAATCGCCCACGCGTTTTTAAATATGTCCACGTGCTCGCCGTGGCCATTAAACTCATATATTCTTCCATACGAACCGTATGTTTTTAGATATCGCAGATTTGCCGGTAAACTTGCCTGTGTTCGGTCTCAAAGACAATCCCACACCAAACTGCGATCCCAAATGTTGCTCTTTAATGTTTACTTACTTATTGGTGAGTGTGTGAGAGTGCGATTTTGTAAATTAAGATGCTATTATGAAACATAATTAACCCGTTTTCAGTTCGGCGTGGGGGTCGTGTTTTAAATAGCACTCCATTGCTATGAAATTTAGATTTTTATGATTAGCACGACAGACGCCTTCCATTAGGAGATGCACCGTCAATTGCGGGTGACGAACACTGGAAGCCTTGCCACAAATGTGTCATGTTACTAGGAAAGATGGTTTATTTGGTCGTTTTATTGATGCCGAATAGAAAAGTAGCACGAATAATCGGAAGTGGCATCGAGTCGTGCCGTTGTGAGTGATGTGTTTTGACCGATAAGCACGCGCCGGTTTAAATCCACCTCCTCTTTAACGGAGTACGTCACGGAGGAGCGCCAGACTGTAGTCGTCTCTCTCATCTCTTCCCCCAGGAGGCTGTGCTTCAATCCCAGCCCCCTTTGTTCAGTCTAGCCGGTGGGTTGAGTCAGAGAGGGAGGCTGAGCCAACCCAACAAACCCGTACTGTGGGAACCGCGTCAGGCGTCAGAAGGAGCCGGAAAAGGAGAATAGCACCAGACGGAGTTAAATCAGAGACAAAAGTTATTTCTTATTTTGCTTGTGTGTTGCTGATGCTGCGTTTCCGTCGGGGAACCGTGTGCAAGTGTTCGGCTACAAAAAAAAACACAAACCCCCAGCGACACACTCCGCTCCTCGGGGCTTTTAGCTCGTTTCCTGGAGGAGAAAAAGAAGACAATGAACCGGCAGCTCAGCCGCCACTAAGCCTCCCCGGTGCACCGGTCCGGGTGTTGCCCATCACCCAGCTGATCCACGCTGACTCTCCCTTTCACGCGTTTTTTTTCCTCCTCTGCTCAGCATCCATATTTGCATCCCAGGGAGTGGCAACCACTAATCCCCCCTTTTTCCTGGTGAGGAAGCTGGAAGTTTCGCTCTGATTTCCACACAGAAAGGTGAGTGTTTTGCTCTATTAATGTGCTTTTATTGTTATTATTATGTATGGGAGGGACTCGGGAGGGGAGGTGGGGGTTTCACTGAAGGGCAGGCTGGACCACGTTGCCGCAGTAGCTACAACAATGGATGGAACTGGCGTTGTGTTGCATGTTCTCTGGTGAGGTGCATTGTCATCCTCCTCATCCTCCTCATCCTCCTCCACTCAGACCAAGGTGTCGACTGGGAGGAGGACAAAATGAATGCAGGCCCATGTGAAGGAAAGCTGCTGTGAAAAGCACATCAAAGGGCCTCATAGCCACCAGCTTTAAAGGGATGGACTCTTTTTTTTCCATTATCAAAACGAGGGGTGAATATGAAAAATGATGAATCCTGACGTCAGCATAGTTGAAGCCTCAGCGTTCAGTGTGTGTTGTTTATGTTCGGCTGTACCAGCATGATATCATCTTAATGGCCTTTGTAGGCCACGCTAGCGGCCACCGGCCTATGTTGATTCCTAAATTCTATATATTATCATCCTATTATTCTATTGATAAGAGGGCCATGAAAGAATATTTGGGGGACAATATCAATGACGATGAATTTTCTGGGATTCATGATGTATCACAGTGATCGTGCTGGCGTACCCGTATACGTTTACATGTTTTACAGCTGCATTGTCAGGTGTTAAATACACCTGGAGGGGAATGAAAAAGACACCACGGTGTGTTCCTCTGGGCTACTACGAGTTATTGTTTATGCCAGTTGAGCACAATATGGGGGAGTACGTCACACTCATAAATGTAAACAAACCCCAATGTGAATATTTGGGTTTTTCTCGCTAAGTTGTTGACCATAAATAAAGATGAATAAAAGCTGCATACTGTAAAAAGAAAAGACTTTAAAGAACCACGAGTTCTTCTACGTTGGTGGGTCCAAACATTTTTTTCTTTAATTTGTGGCCTCTTGTCATGTTTTATGGTCATAACCAAAACATTGATCGTAGTTGGAAGATTGTTTCATAACCAGCCTGTAAAAGGAAGAAGTTCCCTATGTTTCACAAGGAAAAAAAGGACAAAAATAGAATAAAAGTCTGAGAAAATGAACATTATTTGTCTTTCTTATGTCACACTTCTAAATGTAAACAAATCCTTATTTCATTATTTATGTTTTTGTCTTTATGTTTGGGAAAGAAATCTATAAATAAAAGGACCACGGATTCTTCTAAGCTGCTGGTTCCCAACATTTTTCTTTAACTTGTCATGTTTTATGGATATGAGTAAAACATGGATTTTACTTCCAACATCGTGTCATTTGAAGGATTTCAGATTCCCGAAGAAGTTCCAGAAAAATAGGGAAAAATGAGAATGCAAACCAAAAAAGATGTATTTTATTTATTCTCATTATTTCCCTTTCTTATCATCACGACCGCTCCGACTCATCTAGTGACTCCTCAGCGGGTCTGCGACCCTCATGTTGGGCCGCTGCACTGAAACCACGCTCAAATCCTAAAGTATGCACGACATAATCAAGTCATGACGAGATTTAAAAAAACAAACGAGCAGCTGGGCGTTGTTTACTGTTTACGGCCTGTCCTCCCTCACATGCTCTGGTCCGGAGAACCAGTCGGTCCGCCCCGACCGGGCGGCCCCTTCCTACAGGTTTGGGGGGGCGGGTGACACAACACTCGGGTATTAACGACCACGCTTCTCCCGACAGATCAGCATGGAGAGCGGCGGCCGGCGCTCCCCCATCTAGTGCCTCGTCCACCAGCCTTCACGCCCCAGGAAGAGGAGCTCGGGTCGGGCCGCCTCCCCGCCTCTGCACCATGAACATGCTCAAGTCCACGGGACTGAAGATCCCCGGCCGGGGGCCCAAGCATTCCAGCCCAGTGGGGAGGACCTCCAGCCCCGTGCCCCCTAAAGACAGTAAGTCTCTTCCTCCACCTCCTGACCCCCCATCGGGGGAAGGAACACCAGGAATTTTCATGCTTCCAGCTTTTTCCTGTCATCACCGGAAGTGGCTCAGACCGTTTATTAGCGTTAATGACTCAGTAGAGCACAGCTGCATCAGATTACACACACACACACACACACAAACACACACTCTTTAACTTCGTCTTCCAGTGTATTTATTTTTAAGCTCTTTAACTTTTCTGCTCTTGTGAGCAGTTGGAATAGATGCCTCATTAAAGACGATGTATATTTATTTATTAATATGGATATGTTCTGCCAGAGGGACTTTGAAACATGCTTTTCCGTCAGCAACATTCATTTCATACTTTGTGGTTGGGCTGAACAATTAATCGACTATTATATGCAGTCACGTTTTGTGGCTCAATTCAGTCATTTTTAAAATCCCAAATTGTCCTCAGAGGGCTTTACAATCAGTGCACATCCCCGGTCCAGGACCTCACATCGAGACAGGAGAAACAGGAAGATCCCCTCTCAGGATGGACAGGAGAACAATAGAGGTCATGTGTACGGAATAAACAACATAACAGTTACAACACATTCAATGTATACGACAGAAATGATTCATATAATCAGAGCAGTAAGCAGAATAATGATGGAAAAATGACGACTTCTAATAATATCAGCAGCAGTGTATTACACATATATAATATATAATATTATATATTATATATATATATGTGTATATATATATATATATATATATATATATATATATATATATATATATATAATAATATATTATATATAATAATATAAAAAGCATGAATGATAGCGGTATTAGTAATGTCACCAATAATAATAATATTGAGTGGACGTAGTCGTCATGATGTCACACGTTGGTTTATGGACTGATGTTTTGAAGCCTTGAGTTTGCCGAATTGGCCGTCGCCATCTTGTTTATTGTGCAACCAGTGAACAGGAAGTGACCATATTTGGACTGAGGAGGAGTGACGTAGAGACACCATGTCTCTGATAGAGAGACCTGTCAATCACCTTGTAGCCCCGCCCCTAAAGCATCCCCTGCTTTATGGTCTGTTTGACTCTAAATGAGCATCATTTACTAAATGAACATCATGCTGTATTGAAGAAGACTTGAAACTAGAGATTGAGACATAAACTGTGATATTGACGTTTAAAATCTCCGATGCATATCAAATCAAGCGCTTCCCAAACTAATCCAGATGTTTTGGATTCACTTTTGGGATGGATGCGAGGCCTCTGCAGGCGTGCCCTGCAGCGACAGGACTGAACGTTGTAGAAGAGGAATATACTGTGTATGTGAAGAAAAACTTTATTCTGATTCTTATTCTGATCCTGAACGTAGCACAACATGGTAGTGGAAGCACTGCGCTGTTTAATTGTGAAAGTGCATTAAAAATATGCAGTCCTTTTAAAATCAATGAATAATCATGATGATATGAAAATCCACCATAAGCGTGCAGCCCTACTTTATGATTTCCTGCAGCTAAAGCTGCTCAAACTATTTCAAATGGCTTAAATTAATGTTTTTTTGTTTTTTTATGTCCATTTTCATGGATAATCCCACTACTAAACCGAATTAAACAGAAGAGTGAGAATTGATCCTATCGTATTAGCTTCATAAGATTATTATTATTATTATATAGAGCTCCATTGTCGTCCATTAAAAACACATCATGTTCCTTCTTTAGGGAAAACCTGAAGAACCGAGAGACAAACTAATGCTCTGAAATATGAAATGAAAAGGTGAAATGTGGACAAACCAAAATTGGACTTCTCTGAAAAACACAACCTACTTATTGCCTGCAAAAAAAAAAGTAATCACAGCTGTTCTCACCCTGTTTATCCGCCGGTTTGAGCCCCATGACAGCAGCTCCACACGCACATGTTGGCTCTGTCTCTGCTAAATCACAGCCTCTCGGTTTCCCAGCTCCAGTGAACGCCACATTGTCGCGGTGTGTGGGAGGCAGCGAGTGGGTCACGGTTCATGTTGACTGTGGAATTTCACTGGGAAAAACCTTTTCCCAACACAGGATGTGTTTCGTTTACACTGTTTATAATAACTTGAATGCACTGTCAAGTGACTTCTGCCCCACTGCCGTTTACATTTGTTCCTGTGTGAACAGCTCTTTCTTAGAGCTGCACCTATTAGCAACTATTTGTTATGTTTATGTCATTAAATGCTGTTTTCAGCCTCTAAAATATGAAGATTTCCTGCTTTTCTCTGTTTTATTACACGTTAAAGTGAATATATTTGCGTTTGGACAAACCAAGACATTTAAAGAACCTAATTACTTTAGACTTTGAGGAAATAGGATGGACATGTTTCACTATTTCCTGAAATTATATAAACTACTCGATTTAATTTGATTGAGAAACTAATCATCAGATTAATTGGCAATCAGAATCAGAAAACCTTTTTGTTACACCTTGCAGCTGCTTCTATATATAAACCCAAATTAAAAATGAAAGAAAATGTAAAATAAAAATGTAAATTATGTACATAATGCTACGATAAAAGTATAACATAATATGCAGAGAACAAAGATAAATACAATAAGTATTAAATAAATTAAATAATCATTAGCTCTTGGATGAGAAGACTTTAAAAAAAATTTAAACAAAAAAGCTGTATTATTACTTTGACCATTAACAATGTTTGGATGAAGTGAGATAAGTAAAATATATAAATAGTAGTCCAACATAAGCACTCATATATTATTCCCTGTTTTGTTAAAAACTCCCTGTTGGTTTCTGCCGATCATCAGCTCATTAGTCAGCTCACATCCTGTTTATCCACAAAAGAAAATACACACTCATGATGATGAAGCACTTCTTTCATTCCCCAATCCTAAAATAATAATAATTGCATGGACATCATGCACCATTTTATACCAATGAGATCCACAGAGGTCATAATGTGTTTGTAGATTTGTGGCTATGAAGTTTATTTCTGCAGCAAAGTGCTTTCCATTAAACACCAAAAGCTTCCAGACAAAAAGCAAAACAAATGCATGATGAATTAATATTTAAATACTATTTAATACATTCATTAAAGAGCCAAGAGAATAAAAAATGCAATCAAGCTAAAATTAATAAAATACAAGAATAAAAGTTACAGAACTGTGTAAGGAATTATTATTTGATGTTATTATTATTATTATTATTATTTAGATGTAACAAAAAGCTGTTAATATCTGCTAATCATGAAGAGTAACTAGTCACAATATAATGAGAAATAAAATTCCAAATGAGCATAAAATATGCTAATTTGCTCTCTCGCCGAGAATTAGATAAGACAATGGGTGTATCTCAGGTTAGCCAGCAGTCCCTTAGCTTAGCTTAGCTTAGCTTAATTTAGCTTAATGTAAAACTGCAGATAGAGAGAAACCACTTAAATGGCTTTTTCCAAAGATTACAAAAAATCCCACCAGTGCGTCTAAAGGTGATTTAATTAACCTCCTTTTAAATTAAAGGTTTCACTTGTTGGGAATTCTTTGCGGCTATAATTAAAATTTCGTGTTGATTCTGGCGGCCCCTGTGGACAACAGTGGTAGTGTTTCCGAGCACCAGAGTCCCTTTTAAGAAAATTTTAAAGAAATATGCAACCTTCTCTGCCACGGTCCAGTTTACCGATGGAGGTCATTTAGAGGAATCAGGGAATGTTCCTCACAGTAACGTTAATGTAAATCATGTTTATCTTTAATACATCCGCTTGCCATAAAAATGAAATCCAACCTTAAAATCCGTTGCAATCTGCTCTGAAGAAATCAAGCAGCTGAGAACAGGTTAGCCGATACTCGAGGGGATTCTTTTAACACTATTTCAAATCACAAGACCCTGAGTATTATGATTACTTTATTATTCTCAAAGATATCCCTCTTGATTTCTGAAAGTTGGCAATAAAACAGTAATAAGATATCGGTGGGACAACACTGATGGGAGGGATTAGCAACGCTGGCCCGGCCTCCACATCTCAAGCCCCTGGTTGAAGAAGGGGCCCACGATGTCTGAGGTTGGCAGACTTTACTTTGCTGAATTTAAATGACTTTCACCCTCCAGAGGAAGCCGAGCCCGTTCGCTGCCTTTGAAGTGGAAATGACAGAGCGGCGCTCCCGATGCCACGTCTCCCGTGAGGCCGGCAGCGACTTCCTCCTCAGAAAAGTCTCGGCCAAAGCCGCTCAGGAGACAAGCAGCTGCTGCTGTTTGTGTGTCCACAGCTCAACAGCACGCTAAATACCACTTTGTGTTATCCACTCGCTTTTCATAGTTTGTCACTTGAAACCTGCATTCTTTAATTAGTTTTTTATGGGAGTGCAACAAGCTGTAAACACACCATTGGCTTATTAACACCCACAGACTGTGTATAAGAAGTGGGCATAGTCGTCGTCACCCAGTGGTTTGTGTACTGCAGTTTTGAAGCCTTGAGTTTGGCCAATTCGGACGTCGCCATCTTGTTTTTATTGTAACCAATGAACAGGAAGTGACCATATTTGGACTGTGAAGGCGTGACGTAGAGACGGCGTGTATGGCTCTAATGGAGAAACCCGACAATCCCAAGGTAGCCCCGCCCGAAAGAAACATCATACTGTATCAGGCGGCAAGACTCCTCTGGTTGTATAGAAGTCTATGAGAAGATAACTCTACTTCTCACTTGATTTGTTAATCAGTTCACAAACCGACGGATGACGTCACCAACACTATGTCCACTTATTATATAAAAACTCATGTAAACTCATGTTTACAATGTTTACTGAGGGAATTTATATAGACTTCTATACAACCAGAGGAGTCGCCCCTGGTATTCAGGAGAGAATTCAACTTAAACACATGAATCATAGATTTCTATACAACCAGAGGAGTTGCCCCCTGGTGGGCAGTAGAGAGAATGCAGCTTTAACACATGAAGCATAGACTTCTATACAACCAGAGGAGTTGCCCCCTGGTGGGCAGTAGAGAGAATGCAGCTTTAACACATGAAGCATAGACTTCTATACAACCAGAGGAGTTGCCCCCTGGTGGGCAGTAGAGAGAATGCAGCTTTAACACATGAAGCATAGACTTCTATACAACCAGAGGAGTCGCCCCCTGGTGGTCAGGAGAGAGAATGCAGCTTTAACACATGAAGCATAGACTTCTATACAACCAGAGGAGTCGCCCCCTGGTGCTCAATAGAGATATTGCAGCTTTAAGACACTTTGCTTCACAAATAAACCAAATAAAAAGACTGGGAATACAGAAAAATACTGCAAATACAGAAAGTCAGAACATAGAAAACATCTTAAATTGTGGGTTTTTGTGTCTCTTAAACTTGACCTTCGGTTGTGGATTTCCTCCGTGTCTAAAACGATTGTACCTTTTAGTTACTGCACATCTGAAGGCAACAAACGGATCAAAAGTCCCAAAACATTGAAGCTCAACCCCCGCCATCTGTTCGGTGTGTGTGCTGCTCGACCTCACACAGCTGCCACACACAACCACACACAACCACACAACCACCGCCGAAGACCCAACACAGCGTCGGCCTTGATGAGGCCGGTCTCAAACCAAAAGAACAAGAGGATGGCCATTGTGGAAAGTGATCATAAATAGGCGGAGTTAGAGAGGCCAGAGAAAGAGGTGGTGTGTAACCAAAGTAGGGTGAGATGAGGGGGGGGGGGGCTGTGGAGGTTTCATTGTGCAGAGCGGATGAATAGTGGGATTCAGATGGTGGTGGGAGGCGGCCAAGCACAATAGTGAAAGTAAGGGCTGTTTCCAGTCCTCCCTTCTGCCGAGGATCCTTCTGCCCTCGCTCTCCTGTTGCCTCGGCAACCCAAAATCATGAGTTAGCTGAGGTTGGTTTGCAGCGCTGCTCCGGGTCTGCCGGGTCACATGACGCTCCTTTACAAAAACCAATACGTGTCGGTCTGCTGCTGCCCTCACTGTGCGTGAAGCTGGACACACTTCCTGCTTATGACGGGGTTTATTTTAATTTATAAAATGTTTTTATTTTTCTGGAGGCAATGAACTTAAAACAGATTCTATAAATAACAGTTTAGGTAGAAATTATTGAAAGTGCTTAACTTCACTCAATCAATGCCAAACTTCGCACAGATACTCTTAACATATAGAGCTATGTTGTATATTAAATTCAAATATAGTTACAATAAGAAAATACCACTTTTAATTATGTTTTTTCAAAATATATATAATTATTTTTCCTTTTCTGTGCACTATCATAAACCAATATACCAGTAGCACATATATGAACTTATTATATATGTTCCCAAGGATCTTCTGTATATCATACCTTTTTTAATTATTCAAATAATCGGAGATAATCAGAATTTAGTATGTGAATATTAACCATTTTGATTTTTTGATGCCATATGGTTAAACTGAATTTGTACGTTAACGATACAACTGGATTCAGAAAATGATCGACTGACTGTCACTTAAGTACATTGTGCTCCATCAAAAACCCTGTTCCATGTAAAAACAGACGACCAATCAGAGGCTGGTTCCTGAGTTGTCGACCAATCAGAGGCTGGTTCCTGACTTGTCGACCAATCAGAGGCTGGTTCCTGAGTTGTCAACCAATCAGAGGCTGGTTCCTGAGTTGTCAACCAATCAGAGGCTGGTTCCTGACTTGTCGACCAATCGGAGGCTGGTTCCTGACTTGTTGACCAATCGGAGGCTGGTTCCTGACTTGTCGACCAATCAGAGGCTGGTTCCTGAGTTGTCAACCAATCAGAGGCTGGTTCCTGAGTTGTCAACCAATCAGAGGCTGGTTCCTGACTTGTCGACCAATCAGAGGCTGGTTCCTGACTTGTTGACCAATCGGAGGCTGGTTCCTGACTTGTCGACCAATCAGAGGCTGGTTCCTCCTGCGAGCCTTCCGCCCTCCGATCTAAATTATTAGGCAGCACTAGAATCAATGAGATAATGAGAATAGCATAAATGTAATAAAATAATAATGTTGATTATGCTTTTTTAGCATTGTAAGGATATATAGTTGTAATTCCATTAGTTGAGAAAATGACCTTTCATGGTAGTGATGCATCATGCAGTTTACTTGCAGAAGTATAAATACTCAGAAATCGTTTCTTTTATTTCAGCACCTTCTCAGCTGCTGAGTGGGTTGCAGTTTTTTATTCAATTAGAGTTATTTACATGATAAAAACCCAAACAGTCTGTCTGTGTTAAAGGAATTCTTTATAATAATCGTTAGCATTAACAGGAAGGTTTCTCAGGTCCGCCTCCAAGCCGTCTCCGGTTCATGATCCAGCTGTGCTTCCAGCTGCAGATGTGGGTCAAACGCAGGGCGGCTTATGGCTGATGTGGATGCTGCGTGGCAGTTTGCTCTGGGCCACATTACTGATCAATGTGGGTCCTGAGCATTCCAGTTTCCCAGATCGTCAATATCTTTCGGTCAGTGGATAAATGTGACGTTTTAAAATGTCTCTCCTCTCCTGAAAGCTCCACATAAAGGGTTCCCTGCAGAGATGTAGGTGTGTATCTAGTCTCCCAGTTCGAGCTGCACCTTATTTTAGATGAAGCCGGGTGAAGTTTCCTGCCGTTACCTCACACATCTCCTAAGAGCCTGCAACACATTGCAGTTGCACAGGCAACACTGCAATGCGGAAGCAGCGCCCACGTTGCTAAAAAAAACGCTGTAAACTGCATCCTCGCGTTAATGATGGCAACATATGGGAGCAATCGAGGCCGTCGGGGCCCACAAAGCCCCGGAGCCCTCAGTCAGGGTGTCGGGAGACGGCATCAAGCGCTCCCGCCCACAGATAACCGCAGGCTGACGCCGCCCGGCTCGGTTTACAGGCTGCCGTGGAAGGAGAAGAAGTAAAAAAAACATAAACGCAGCTCGTCTGTGGGACCGGCAGGCTGCATGGCAGGGTTAATCACCGGCACATCACGGACACCGGCTCTCTGACCCCCTTTCCCCGCAGGAACTAGATTAACGCCTAATCTTGCAGAAACTGCACCGTGTTGTGCTGGATGCCGCCACGCAAGCTTCTTTTTTTTGTGTGTGTGTGACAAGGTCAAACGGGATGAATAGCACTCTGCTGGACTGTGAATGAGGATGACTCACAATGTACGCAGTGTTTACAACTTGGCCGTCCGCCGGGGAGCCCAATGGGAAGGGGTTTGATTCCCGGGCCCTGCATGTGTTTCACTGATGTTCGTGTTTCTTGTTCCTGCTGTAAAAAATAAAATATATATACCTGTTTTCTTTCTTTTTTTTTCTCCAGACGCTCCCACCCCAACTAAAATCTCTGAAGAGGGCGACGATGTTTTGGGCGACTACACGGTGGGTGAGCAGGTCTGGGTCAACGGTGTCAAGCTCGGAGCTATTGCCTACCTAGGGGAGACCCAGTTCGCCCCGGGACAGTGGGCAGGCGTGATCCTGAATGACCTAGTTGGCAAAAACGACGGGTCAGTGGGCGGCGTGCGCTACTTTGAGTGCCAGCCCCTCCAGGGCATCTTCACGCGACCCTCGAAGCTCACCCGACAGCCGGTGGGAGAGGGAAGCGACAGCCACTCCACTGACTCGCTCTCTGCACAGAATCAGACTCAGCAGGGCGGCAATGGTGGAAATGGAGGCAATGGCGGCAATGGCGTCCCCCCTGGCCAGAGGGTGGTAGTGCCGCTGAGAGAGGGCCTGCTCAACAGCGCGGTGAAAACGGGCTACGAGTCCGGGTCCAACATGTCGGACAACGGATCGGTTAAGGGTTCGGTGAAGAAAGGTGGGGATAAAGATCTTCGAGTTGGGGATCGAGTTTTGGTGAGTAATTTTATTTTATTTATTTAATTTAGTACATTTTTTTATTTTGTACATTTTTTTTATTTTGTACATTTTTTTTATTTTGTACATTTTTTTTATTTATTTATTTTAAAAAATCTGGGAAGGTAATTATTGGACGGCTACTTGCAGCTGTATGAAGCCCTCAGTAAAGATGGATTCATGCTGCGTAATGTGATACATGGATCCCCCACAGGAAGCTTCTGCTTTCCTGTCCCAGAATCCACCATTTCCCAACAAAAAATGTCGGAGGCAATTATATAGCACGTCAAAGAAAACCTCAGTCTTCCTCATTGGCCCCCACGATGTCCGCTGCATGGAATATCATTGGCCCGGGGTCACATTGCTTTCCATTAACTGATGGGCGCCGGGGGACGGTTACATCAGCCCCCGTGCCCCGTTGGATACGGGGAGCGACCGAGAGCCTTCCTCCTGGTCAATACTGTAAATCACTCCGGATTACTTTCAGCACTTAAGAGAGGAGCGACCGCTGCTGACACATTGATCAGCGAAGCCGTCTATTTCCTAAGCCTCTCCCGGGTAATCTATCTCACGGCCATGGATGGATCCCGTTGGGTCACGCCCCTCCTCCTCTTCCTCCTCATCCTCTTCCTCCTCCTCCTCCCACCGCCTCACTATTTTTCGTGAAACAAGCACAAAATGTGAATCTCAGTTTACTCGTTGTGGTCGTACATGATTAATAATCTACTAATATTGTGGGTGGCCGATATGCAGAAAACCATCGGATGATGGACGAAATCAGAATCAGCTTAATAGCTATTACACATTCATGGATTTTGAATAAGAGCTCATTTGGAAGATCCGAACAGAATACGCTGCTTACTTGACCCCGTATCAAATTCACAATATTGTCATATTCTAGATAATCGTGGAACACCATGTAAACACAGGCAGTGTTCCCACAATGCACTCTTGCAGACGAGTAATCAAGAACCTCGCTGCTGTTTGTGTAAAGCAGCCAAATTCCAAATGAAATGTTTGAGGTGCAACACCTCTTGAGCCAAAACACTAAGATGCATCCTCATCCGCTGCATCCTTGCACTCATATTTTGGGATGCCAAAAGTTCTGTTTTTAGCACCATCTCCCGAACTACCAGAGAAATATTCCGGTCCTTCCTTCATCCGACTACGTCGTCTCTGGAAAAAGTGGAACGCAACAGACTCGGTGCTCCGGGTCAATGCCGCCCTGAGGAATGTATTGATTCACTAAAAGGGCCATCAACACTGATTTGACATCCACATATAGAAAGCTCCACGCGTTTCCTGGCCACGCTTTTCCTGGCCACGTTTTTCCTGGCCACACGCTTTTCCTCGCTACGTTTGTCCTGGCCACGCATTTCCTGGCCACGCATTTCCTGGCCACGCATTTCCTGGCCACGCATTTCCTGGCCACGCATTTCCTGGCCACGCATTTCCTGGCCACGTTTTTCCCAGCTACGCTTTTCCTCGCTACGTTTTTCCTGGCCACGCTTTTCCCAGCTACGCTTTTCCTTGCTACGTTTTTCCTCGCCACACTTTTCCTCGCTACGTTTTTCCTGGCCACACATTTCCTGGCTATGCTTTTCCCAGCTACGCTTTTCCTCGCCTCAGTGGGTTCGGGGTATGCAGAGTCAGAGGAGGCAACCGAAGGATGCCTAATGAATATTTTTCTGGAAGGTCATTGGTTCTCCGTATGTAATCGTGGCGTTTGCCGTGAAACGCACTCTAACCGTCGGACCTTTCGTTTCCTCGCCCTTCGTCAGGTGGGAGGCTCTAAGATGGGAGTCATTCGCTACATGGGAGAGACGGACTTCGCCAAGGGGGAATGGTGTGGGGTCGAGCTGGACGAGCCCCTGGGGAAGAACGACGGTGCTGTGGCCGGTACAAGGTACACACACACACACACACACACACAATCATTACTCTACCTTATTCACGTATTTGAAGCTAAATCCCAAAGCGACGCTCTATAGAAGATGACTGTGTCGCCTCTCTCCCTGCAGATACTTTCAGTGTCTTCACAAGTTCGGCCTGTTTGCGCCGATCCACAAGGTGATCCGCATCGGCTTCCCCTCCACCAGCCCGGCCAAGGCCAAGAAGAGCAAGCGGATGGCCATGGGCGTCTCCTCCCTGGCCCACAGCCCCAGTAGCTCCTCCATCAGCTCCGTCAGCTCCGTGGCCTCCTCCGTGGGTGGGCGGCCGAGCCGGACCGGACTGGTAAGATGGCGGCAGGCGTCCCGGTTTTGGGGGTTACCCGTAAAGAACTCGCTTTTCTATGCAAAAGGTTTGAGGAGAAGGTTGATGAATATAAAGCCACGGCTTCTTCAGGGACTTCAGCCCGGAGGAGGAATTGAACCGTTACAACTTTAGATTGGTATCAATCTTCTCATCTGACTCAAAAAGGAGATGGTCATACCGTTATTAACCTTCAAAAACTTTATTTTGAAAGTGACATTTAAAACCAGTTACAAGGTAGACTACCATCAAATGCAACAAAACTTTAAAAGTGTAAAAAAAAAAAAAAAAACTTATTCTAACCTCAAACATGTGTTTTAATAATTTTATTTCTTTCAATTTATTAAGATTTTCTGTTCTTAAATTACAACTTTTTTAATAATAATAATAATTCATATAATACTTTTTTCATAGTACTCAAAGACACTTTACAAAACATTTTCAAAATCATTATACAATAAAAAATAAATACAAATATTTTTTCCAATTCTTCTGAATACCAGGGATGAAATATTTTGTCTACGAATTGAAACGGCGGCCTGACGAGCGGGTTCTTTGTTTTTTTTCTGCTGAGTCGGTTCTTTGTTTTTGCATGTTGCTGCAGTGTGAAGCTCAGATTCTCTGACTTTGCATCTTGTTCCAGCGGCCGAAAGCGAGCTCGCTCCGGCACACCGAGCCTTTACGACTCGTTGCAGTTGGCAGCGCACTAGAAGGGATGGAACCTCAGGGCATCCCACGGGGATTTAAGCTTCTGGTTCTGTGCCAGATCTCGGATGGAGAACCCTGCCCTTCACTTTCCCTGATTGTTGGCAGCGGTTCTGAATTAGCTGGACACAATATTCTTAATCACTACCGTTGCATACATCTTTGGTGTCCCGGAGTTCATGTTGTTACAAAGGAGGAAAGGAACGGAAATAGAGGTGCTCGCTAGAACCCTTTTGGTTCCTGGTAGAACATTGTATAAAGGTTCCACATGTCGCCTTTAAAGGATTTTCACAAAGGGTTCCACCCAGAAACATACGTTTAAAGTTTCCCCCATAAACCTCTATGAGGGGTTCTACAGAAAACCTTTCTTTGGCTTAATGGTCCAACCATAACTCTCTCTGGAGGTTCTATCAAGAACCTTTCGGGATGTTCTGGCTCAATGAATAAAAGTCTTATTACCTGATATCTAAATGCTGACTTACCGAGTTGTTCCGGGATCAACTGACGGCACAAAGATAATGCTCATTACTTTATACCCTAACTGATCTTCCTCTATACTCGTCATCAGTGGACACACCACCGATCGTGACCTGCCAATTCCCTCCCGGATCGGTGTCCGGTTCTCCCAATGCTGTCGTTTCTACAAAGAGGGAACGTTTCTGTTTTGTTGAGGCTACCAAAAGATCACGACCCCCTCTTTGAGTTGGACAACATGTGACAATGATACAAACGTATATCCGATACAGTAATATATTTTCAAAATACACAAACATTCTCACATTTCCCCCCTTTAAGTGACTGAAGTCGCTCATGAAATAGAAGATGTTGGAACCTCCCGCCGGTCTTCTGGTTTCCAGCACCTTGTGACTGAATGCATGACTTGTCCAAAGAGGTTTGTCCTACTTGCCTCAATAAGGGGATTACTACGATACCGCCTTGCTTCACACACACAGCTGAACTACTTTGACTACAAACAAAGACTATGCTGAAGGTTTACTCACGTCCCTTAAGGCTTTGTTTACTGCAGAATATCATGTTTTTCTCAGGCTTCTTACACCTGTTGGTCAGAGCAAGCGGATTACTGGAAATATGTAGTTACCAAACAGCTTCCTCAAAAGGAGTTTCCATCCCCTCGGCTTTCATTGTGGCTCTTGTAGACCTGCAGATATCTAGCGTGCATGATTTGTGGTACCGCTGGGCTGTTCCTTCAACCTTCACTGCGGTGGACATGTTCAGAATCATCAGGTGTGGTCCGGTTCATCTTGGCTCCTCCCACAATGTAGGCCGACTCACCCGGATGGACTGCACTCTGCGGTTCCTGCACAGCTTGCCGCTCCTCTGTGGCCCCTTTCAACCTGTTGGGACAAAGCCTCATGCATGCATGTCAAACGTTGCACAAAGCTTCGCATTTCCTTTGTTAGTAGGTCTAACGGGGGTCCCTTATGGGGTCCTCTCAAGTGGTTCAGGCATGGGTTGACCCGTTAGCATCTCATGTGGAGTTAAATGTGTTGTTTGATCAGTCAACCAGTCCAGTTTCCCTGCAGATCTTGGCTAGTTTAGCATCTAGTCTACCATTGGCTCATTCCACACATCCATCCATACCTTTGCTTGACCCTCAATGTTCTTTCTGTTAATTGAGGACTACATGTCTCCATCTGGTTGTCCACCATTGTTGTACTACCCCTTCCTCTCCACCAGATAGAGGCATGGAGGCACTCTCCTCCTGGGTGACTATTCACTGTGTGAGGAGGAGGGGGTCCCGGCCCCTCGTTCTTATTCCCTCCCGGCTCGCTATCCCGTTCTCCTAATTCCAAAGGTTTCATTTATAACCACACTTTTTGCGGGTGCTTTCAACAATCCATAAAAGAAAACGTCCTCCCAAAAAGGGTTTTTCACAAGCGAAAGAGAAAACCTCCGCCTCCCTAATTATAAGTGTAGGTTCTGTCACTAATTATAGGGCCAGAAAGGTTCAGATAAGACTCTTAGACCACGAGTTTAACACGGTGTTAAAACCTCAGTCGGTCATTAATGGTTGTGAAATATTAATAATGTATAAAATGTATATAATATATGAATGAACAAAATGATTTAGCAACATTCAGTAACAATGTTGCCCTTTTTGACAATCTGAGCCATTTCTGCTGTTTCATCTAATTTTGCAGACAAAAAAAAAATAAATCTGGGTTATTTCTAACAGTCCCATTATTGGTATTAATCTGTTTATGAAATAAAGGCCTCTGACCTGACCTCACAGGTGAGGCAGGAATCCTTTCAAAGACTGCCCTCTAGTGGTTCAAAGGAAGTGTTGCATCTTTTAGCTTTTATTTAACTTGAGCTTGTGATGTTGGTGATATGAGTGGATGACCAGTGGCATTTAAAGGCTGAGAAATATTAATTATTTGCATCCTTGAAAATAAAACATAATGATTATCCAAGATCTCTTGTCATGGGAAAGCTACTCAAACAGAAAGCTGGTATTTTTTGATCCCTTGTATCTTTTGACATTTTACTCATTTATACACAACAAGTCTAGATAACGAGTGTCGCCTCTTCGTCCTCATGAAATAATTCATCTGTGATTACATAAAAAGAAGTTGTTATGTCAGCTGGAGAAAATAGTTCATGGTCATGAAACTGGTTTTGAATGTTTTCTCAAAAATCATGGAATATGAATGAGAAGCCTGTTGTGTCGAGATCACAGAAGAGATGTTTTCCTGTGATCATTAAACCATTTTACTTATAAATAATAATAAAATAGAGATTGATGTCAGATACATTTCATATTTTGGTGTAAATCAGAAGTGATCTGAAGGGAACATGTGGAACCTTTTAATCTTTTTTTAACCTCAATTTTAACCTTTTTCCCTTTCATTATTTACATTTGCATCCCTTCCTCAACCCATCTAATGTTTTATGTTTCATCAAGAACCCATTCAGGAGGTACTGAGAACCCTTTTATATGCCAGGGGTTTCATTTAGAACCCACCCAGGGCGTTCTACTGAGAACCTGTTTATATTCCAAGGGTTTCATCTAGAACCCAGCCAGAGTGTTCTACCGAGAACCCTTTTATATTCCAAGAGTTTCATCTAGAACCCTCCAAGGGTTTCATCTAGAACCCACCCAGGGCGTTCTACTGAGAACCCGTTTATAATCCAAGGGTTTCATCTAGAACCCACCCAGAGTTTTCTACCGAGAACCCTTTTATATTCTAAGAGTTTCATCTAGAACCCTCCAAGGGTTTCATCTAGAACCCACCCAGGGCGTTCTACTGAGAACCCGTTTATAATCCAAGGGTTTCATCTAAAACCCACCCAGAGTGTTCTACTGAGAACCTGTTTATATTCCAAGGGTTTCATCTAGAACCCACCCAGGGCGTTCTACCAAGAACCCGTTTATAATCCAAGGGTTTCATCTAGAACCCACCCAGGGCGTTCTACCAAGAACCCGTTTATAATCCAAGGGTTTCATCTAGAACCCACCAGGGCGTTCTACCCTAGAATAGCGTTGTTCCTTTGCATTACTTACATTTGAATCCCTTCCCAACCCTTCTAATGTTCCACGTTCTCCCTCGCCCCAGCTGACCGAGACGTCGTCCCGGTACGCCCGTAAGATCTCGGGCACCACGGCGCTGCAGGAGGCGCTGAAGGAGAAGCAGCAGCACATCGAGCAGCTGCTGGCCGAGAGGGACATGGAGCGAGCCGAGATGGCCAAGGCCACCAGCCACATCTGTGAGGTGGAGCGGGACCTGGGCGCCCTCAAGGTGCAGCACATGCAGGTATGGAACCGGATCCCATTTCTGTCGCTGTGTTCAGTACTAACCAAATAACTTAATAACGTATATATGGAACATGAAACGCCTTCTTACTACCCTCAGTATATGACGGAGAACGAGAGCAGCCTCCAGCAGGTCAAAGCCATGCTGGCCAGCACACAGAAAGACAAACTGGAACTGGCCAATCAGCTCGAAGAAGAGAAGAGGTAATCAGAGGAATCTTTGGAAGTGTTTTACAAAAATAGATTAAAATCATTAGAAATTAAATTGTCTTCTTGTTTCAAATTTGATTTTCGCTTGTTCCTCAATGTCATTTGTAAAGGTCTTTGGAGAACCACCGTTCATGTTGTTACAAGGAGGGAAATGTAGTTAGAACCATTTAGGGTTCTTTGGCTTATCATCATAATATAACCCTGATTGTTTCCTACTAGAACCTTTTTATATAGGTTCCATCTGATTTCTAGCATTCTAAGAATGCTAACAAGAACCCATCCAGCTGGTTCTACTGAGAACCCTTTTATACTCCAAGGGTGTCATCTAGATCTCACCCAGGGGGTTCTATTGAGAACCCTCTTATATGCCAAATGATTAATCTAGAACCCACCCAAGGGGATCTAACCAGAACCCTTGTATATTCCAAGGGTTTCATCTTGAACCAACCTACGGGGTTCTAATGAGAACCCTTTTAAAGTCCAAGGATTTCATCTTAATCCCACTCAGGGGGTTCGACCAAGAACAACTTTATATTGTAAGGGCTTCATCTAGAACTCATCCAAGGGGTTCTACTGAGAACCTTTTTATATAATATATTTTATTCCGAGGGGAATTCCTGTTCCTTTTCCTGCATCTTATGTTTCAAACTTGGTTTCGCATCGTCACAATTCTAGAACGCATCTCAAAGGAATAGTTCAACATTTTCGGTTTCCCTTTGAAAGCCGACAAGTCAAATTCATCTGTCGGTAAAACCTAATTCTTCAAGTCGAGCCATTGTTTGTTTCTTTTTGTTTCCAGGAAAGTGGAAGACCTCCAGTTCAGAGTGGAGGAGGAATCCATCACCAAAGGAGACCTGGAGGTATTTATCCGCATAATCAACCTATAAACTGTATCAATATTAGAATAAGAATAAATGTACCTGCACATGGGTCTCCTTTTAATATCAAGGACCCTGAGATGGCAAAGATCTCAAAGTGCTTTACACATGCAGAGAAGACCGTAACGTCTTTGGGATGCACAACACCTCAGCATGCAAATTTAAAATGGCTTTAATGAGAGGAGGGCGTGAACCCATCTCAACGTTTGATTGACAGCTTCTGCCTGCTCGCCCCAGCATTACGGGTATTTCATGCAAATGCAGCGCCGTGGCTTTCAGCTGCAGCATAATTTCGGGGCAAAAGTCAGGCGAGGATTTAAAAGCCGGCTGACATCAATGAAGACTTACACCTCATTTTTAAGCCATGCAGAAAAGTGTGAAATCCATTAGAGGCGGTCCGCCACCTGTCCTCGCTCCTGTTTGCCCCGCGACAAAGAACCCGAGTGGAAGGTAAATTCAATTTGTTCTCTTTTCAATTCGCTTTTGGCTCTCGCTGCATTTAGCCGCCAAATATATATATACACCATTTATGCCGGTTTCGGGTACAGTGGCAGAATATTCCAGGTGTTTTTAGACGACAGCTGCTGTGGCGTAGAGTAACTTCTGAAAGTCACTTTTACACAAGAAGTGTATCAACCACGGTAGACTGGACTGTTGATATGAGGCTGGTGGTTTTTTTATCATTTCATTTTTGTAAGTAAGTCTCATGAGAAGATTTAAAAAAAAAAAAAACATTCTGACTTATGTCACCAATATACGTACATATACTTTCAATTTAAAAATTATTTTCAGCTATTTTCAGTTCTTTGGAGAACCACCGTTCATGTTGTTACAAGGAGGGAACGTAAACTCTCAGAAATGTAGGCGCTAGTTAGAACCATTTAGGGTTCTTTGGCTTATCATCATTTCCTACTAGAACATTTTATATAGGTTCCACCTGGAACCCTTTAAGAGGGTTCTGCCTCGACCCAACATAAATGGTTCTACATTGAACCAATTGTGAGAGGAGAACCACCTAGAACCCTCTGTGAGGTTCCACATATAACCCTTTTATGGTGTTTCAGGTCCACCTAGAATACTTTTGAGGATTTCTAGCTAGAACCTTTCCACCTTCTAAGAATGCTAACAAGAACCCATCCAGCGGGTTCTACTGAGAACCCTTTTATACTCCAAGGGTGTCATCTAGATCTCACCCAGGGGGTTCTATTGAGAACCCTCGTATATGCCAAATGATTAATCTAGAACCCCTAGTTATAACCATTTAGGGTTCTTTGGCTTATCATCATAGTATAACCCTTATTGTTTCCTACTAGAACCTTTTAATATAGGTTCCACCTGGAACCCTTTAAGAGGGTTCTGCCTCGAACCAACATAATTGGTTATACATTGAACCAATTGTGAGAGGAGAACCACCTAGAACCCTCTGTGAGGTTCCACATAGAACCCTTTTATGTGGAACCTTTTATGTGGAACCCTTTTATGTGAATCCTTAAACCCTAAGTCTCATGAGAGGATAAAAATAACATTCTGACTTCTGTCACCAATATATACTTTCAATTTAAAAAACAAAAAGCAGTTATTTTCAGCTGAATTTAATTTCAATGGAGCTCTATTGCATAGAGTAAGAGGAGATATCAGGCTTTGGATACACAGGAAATGCGCGTGAACAGGACGTATTTATAGTTCTTTTGTCTTTTTAATGGGATTTAACGAGAAAACATCACCATCCTTATCTTTCAGCCATAACCATCCAGATGTGCAGAGCAGTGCTAATCAACAGAGATTTAACGAAAAGTAAACCGCAAATATTCAGCACATTAAACCAATATTTTTCCCACAATACCTTGCATATGAGCGCATGCTGTATTTCCTTCGTGCAGGGCTCGACTGAAACGTCTCCAGCAGAGTTGTCCCTCCTTAACAAAAACCACTTAAAAGCTCTCCTGGTCACATGATCACCTGCTGGTCACACTCTGGTTGTTCTGATCTCTATCATTCCTCTCGGATCTGTATGGCTCTTTTTTTCTTTCTCCTTTACCTTCTTCTTCTCCTCCTCTGTCAGTCTCTTGTTCCTCCCTGCCTTTCTCCTTGTCTCTCTCTGTAGACTCAGAGGAAATCGGAGCGCGCCCACATTCGCCAGCTCGAGCAGAACCTGCTCCTCGAAAAGTCGAGAGCAGAGGCGCTCCAGAAAGACTTAGAGAAGAGGAGGGTAAAGCTCCGGCCCCCGGCCTGTAGCCCGTGCACCTGTGTGCTCCCATGTTGATAGTGACGTAAAGTGTGCACATTTATTTCAAATCAAACTACGGATGTGTGAAGGATCATTTTCATGATCCATACGCACATAACTGCCCTCGTGATCTCAGAGCACGACAAGGCTTTGGATCAATTCATTGCCTTTTTTTTAATCTTGGGATTCGTTTAAATATGAAAAAAATATGATATTATGTTCAGCCTTATCTTTTGAAATACATGTCACAAATATGTTGGTGTGTAAAGTGTTTTGGATGTTTTACTAAGTAATAAGGAAACCAGAAGGGCACTCTGAGAGCGCGGACCTCCGCCAAGGCCGATTCCATTAGTAGAAAATAAAGCGAGATTCGGATCCACTCCAAAATATGATATGTTCTTCTCTGTCATAAGAATCAGGCCAGTAGTTTGACCAGAATGCAGACGACAAACAACCGGCCACATACCTGTCCTTGGCGGAGGTCGCCGGTGGCAAGTCCAGATATCCGGCCGGAAATGTGAATATTGTGCCAAATCCCATAAACAAATATGCAGACCAGCTTCATGCTGCATTCCTTCATCATGTCATAAATCATAACGCTCCTCGCTGTCGACCCGGCGCTTCCCCCTCATCCACCCGTCAGCTGCTTCACGTGTCTTCTGCTGCTAATCTCCATTTACATTGTGATATATCTTCTTTTTTTTGATGCATTTATTGATACTAAGGTTGGCCTTTTTGGATCAGCTGCATTTTGTAAACGTCCATTTCAGTGGGTGAACCTCCCCGAGCTGCCCGCTCATGCCTGTTAGTACCACATGGTAAACATTTGGTGAATAGTTAGCGGGATCCGTCGGCGTTTCTCAGGTGAACATCACGGCGGGGTCGCCTTTTTGACCTCTGGTCCTTCGCAACGCTGCGAGACGGGACCACAAATCAAACCCGACGACTTTGTCCTTTCCCCGTTTCCAAAGACAACGAAACACTTTGAAAACGCTGGATTATTATTATTATTATTCTAATGAATTTTGATGCAGTGAGGTCTGCTTCTGCCAACAGGGAGGATGCTCTCATGACGCAGCGTCCTCGAGGTTGGGTAAGAGAACCAAGGTGAAGAGAAAACTAAAGATCTGCTCTCGTTTTTTGGCTTTGATCTCAATTCTTTGACTTCAACGTCGACTTCAGGCGCCGTCAAGGACGTCCATCTTGCATAGACTCTTTTCACCCTGTGTGTCTGTGCCTTGATCTGAATCAATAGAAACTGTGAGGTCTGGTAGACGACATCTGTGCACTGTGCAGCAGGTCCTTTATTTTGAAGTGTGTGCAGGATGTTTGTATGCACAGTCTCCGTGTGCAGCTGTTTTACATATTGCCTGGCTGCTTCTAGACGACCAGAGAATGGCTGTGCTCTCCTCTCATCTTCCACTTCTTTGCACATACAGCGAGCTGCACAAATATTTGGGCAGTGACACGTTGACCCCCTTGGCTCTGGATGGAACTGACACAATGGGGGAAGGGGGTGGGGGGGCTTTAAATACAAGGACAGCAGCATCATAAAAATGAGGATGCTGCTTTGTTTGGACGTCTGTGTGTGAAGTGCAAACCCAAAGTGGTGGCAGTACGTTGGTGGCACTCCTCTAAAATCATAAGCAAGTACAGTTTAATAAAGGGATAGTGAGCAACAGCAAGGTGTGAAATGACTAATGCATGAGGACTTATTAATATAATAATAATAATAACAGGTTTATTTTCCCTCAAGAGCAGACTTCACGAATAAATTCACAGCCAAAGACCAAACCACAAAAAAAGACAAAATATCCAGTTATCGAGCTAAAAACATTAATAATAAACTGAAACTCTGATCTGAACGAATGGATACAACGTTTCCACAGATGTAAATTCCAATAATAGAGGTGTGAAACTTCCCCATATAATTACTTACGCTAAGACAATTATTTTCTGTATTACACATTTCTTGAAATTACATGTTTAAATATGCAAATGAGGCATTATCTAATGACTAATGGTAACGTTTGGTGAATTTAAGAGAAATCCACAGACGCAAATATTTCTGTTGGTCTGAAAGAAGACTCGTTAAGGGAGCAAATTAGCACAACATCTCCTCATTGATGGAAAACAACGAGGTGTCTGACCACTTATTCTAACATGAGGACGTAAAACACGGTCAGTAAGATCTGCATAAATACTGTAATAACTTAATGTAATACTGACCACTAGGAAGAACAGGTCTGTCACTCAGTCTTTGAGTCATTCAGTCCTTGAGCCGCGGCACATTTTCTACATTAAAAAAAAACCCGCGGCACACCAACAACTAAAAAAAAAAAAAAGTCACATTGCAGCATAATACGGTGGTAGGTCATTATTGTGCTACCTACCGGCATGGAAGAGGATTTAATTATTAGGCCAGCCACTATATTGCAGGCTCAGACGCTCAACAATGGAAAATGATTTGCGGCAACTAAATAATGTTTTTTGGGACCAATTAAATGAAATTTGACATTTCCCACGGCACACCTGACGATCTCTCAGCACAGTGGTTGAAAATCACTGATTTGGTCCAGCAGGAGCCAAAGGGATCTGTCATCATCTGTCACTGCCCACGTGCTCCATGTCTCTTCTCCTGAACATATTCCCTGGAATGCTCACGGCCGCCTCAGATCTTCAGGGGTTTCCCTCTGAGTTCCTTTTCCCGAGGCCTGATTTCTGCTTTAAAAACATCCTTCCTGCCGCATTGACGGATGTCGCGTTTCCTTTTTTCCCGCCAGCAAACCACCGTCGAGGAGCAGAGTCGCGTCGCGCAGCTGGAGGAGGAGCTCGGCCTCCGGAGAGCCGAGATGGAGAACCTCCAGGCCAAACTCAGGGGGTCCGACACCAGCTCGCAGGGGGCCGGCGGCGACAGCGGCGCCCCGGGCTCCGACGCCCAGCCGGAGACCCTGGTCCTGCGCGCCCAGCTGGTGTCGGCGGGCCGCGAGCACCACAAGGAGAGCAGCGAGCTCAAGGTGAAGTACGAGGCGGCGCTGGCAGCGAGCCGGCAGGAGGTGGACTCGCTGAAGGCGGAGGTGGAGAAACGGAGCCGGGACGTCGGCGAGTTGAAGCAGAAGGTCCAGCAGGCCAACCGGGAAAACGTGGAGATGATGGACACCTGGAAGGTATTCCGATGAATCTGTTGCCCCTTGTCTTTACATGATCTAACCAGAGCGCTCTCTTCCATGAAACCATCACAACTTGAGATATGAATTGAATATAAGTCCCTCCCACTTCCGTCTGCAGGTAAAATTCGACACTTTAACGGTGGACCACCAGCGCTCCTTGGGGGAGCTGAAGGCCTCGCTGAGTGGCGATCACCCCACTCCGGTGGGCTCGGAGCTCCCCGCCCAGGAGCTGAGGGCCTCGCTGGAGAGCCTGAAGACGGAGCACCAGCTGGAGGTGGAGAACCTCAAGGCCAAACACAAGATCGAAGCCGCCATCCTGACCAAGGAGCGCGAAGACTTCTGCACTCGCCTGCAGGAGGCCAAGGAGCAGCTGGCCGAGGGCAACCAGGCGTGGAGGGCCGAGGCGCAGGTCAACAGCGGCAAGCGGGCTCTGGAGGAGGCGGCGGCCGAGAAGCTGCAGAAGGCCGAGCGGAGGCTGGCGGAGATGGAGGAGCTTCGGATGGAGCGGGACAGAAACACGGAGCAGCTGGGGGAGCGGCTGGAGCTGGCGGAGAAGAAGATGGCGGACTATCAGGCCCTGCAGAAGGCCCAGGCCGAGAGCCGGGAGGAGATCCAGAGGCTGGAGGAGCAGCTGAGGGTGACGGCCAACCAGCTGCAGGCCATCCAGGCGGACCGCTACACATCCCATGATGCAAACGTGGGTGGCTGAGGAGCAAACCAGAAGATCCAGATGTGTAGACGCTGTCGTCGCTTTGATGTGAACTCTCTCAACTTGTTTGTCCTTTTTCAGGTGATAGAGGATAATGACATTTCAGAGGAGAAGATGAAGCTGAAACAGAATATCGAAGGTATCAACATGTTTGTTTCCACTAAAATATCTTAAATAATCATTCAAACGTAACGGCAATGTTTTAAAAGGCCCAACAGATGCACCACTCTTACACGAGGAGATGATACATAACGTTAAACCTTTTCCTTTTGTTGTTTTCTCCAGAAACCAGTGAGAAGCTCCTGAAGAGGGAGAAGGAGGTCTCCGCCCTCACTTCCCAGGTTGAAGCCCTGAAGGTCCAGACGGGAGGTAAGTGTCCTTTTACACGTTCCCCGACCGAGACCCTGATCCGTGCCTCTGGGGTTCCAGTTCAAGTCGTGGTCGTGCTATCTGGTGACTCCCAGTGTCCGTGGTTACTCGCCAGCTGTTAAAAAAACACCAATGGAGCATGTAGGAGGTCATATACTGTATATATTATTATTATATATACATATTATTATTATATATATATATATATAAAATAAGAATATATAATCATTTATATATATATTCAGTGTTTATTCACATGTACAAGTCATTTACAAGTGGGTTAAAGATATAAATGTTTAAAAGTTTTTATTATGAACCAATCAATACTTCATGAATATATATTATAATAATAAGCCATTCACAAATATAAAAACATTTAATATACATACTTAATTTTTTTATATACGATTATTAATGCTTCATAAGATGAGTTAAAGATGTTTTACAAACATACCAGATACAGAAATCCACGTTCTTCATTGTTATGCGTTATCAAGAAGTTATGATGCGATCATCGTGGTAAATACTGAATAAAGTGGAGCTGCTTCCTCTCCTCCAGCTCTGGAGGCCAAAGTTCGCTCCGGGGAAAAGAAAGCCGACGCTCTGGCCCGGGAGAAGGAGCGCGTGGAGGCAGAGCTGGAGTCCATGACCAAGAAGTCCCATGATGCATCTGGGCAGCTGGTCAATATCAGCCAGGATCTGCTGAAGAAAGAGAGGTATGGAGACACGCTTCATTGATTCGCACTCGCTGGGAGGGGGCGGGACTAAACTGATCGACTGATAACGGATCGATACTCGGAGCCCACGGGCGAAGTATTGATTGGATTGTAACTTAACAATATTATTATTTCAATTTGTAATGTTCCATCTGCAACATTGGTCTTCGTTGTATTAAAAGCTGAACTTAAACTGCGTTGTATTTATCGATTTTAGTTCAGAATTTAATAAAATAAAGAAACATATCACCTGCAAAGGCTTCTGGGTCGATAGCTGTGATTGGTCAATGGGATTTACACAGCATTTTATTATTTAAAACATAGATACAATTTAATTTTCTTTTTGCGGATGTTGATTATTTTCTGACTTATGGAGTGATACAAAGATATTTCTATAATTCCCTCTTAAAAAACCTTTGACTTTAATATGTTAAACAATCATTTTGAACCTGGCTTTATCCAATGTTCACAGTTCTGTTCTGAAAATGTCTTATAATTAGCACATATCTATTAAGATAATGCATCATTTGCATATTTTATACAATAAACTGGGGAGGTTTCATGGTAATATCTATTAGTACAATTCTTTACTAATTTTATTTATATTTTTGTAGATGGTTTTCCACATCATGGACAATAAGGTCTCCAAAGTAAAAGTTAAAGCTCAGCAGAAGTTGCACAAGATTTTTATTTTATTATTAAAACAAAATGTTTATAAAAAAAATGTAAAACATGAGGGAAATGAGTTCTGTGCACAGTATTAAAAAAAAGCATAATAAAAGGTTATTATTAATGAGAAATACAAAGTGATTAACTCCATATTCAGTGCAGTGAGTTCACTCGTTATGAATATTCTGCTTACACTTACACGTGTGATGACTTATTAATATCACCTGCAGGCTTTAGCAGACCTCAACAGCCCTGTGGTATTATACTAAAATAAGTACTGAGGAAACACATCTTACACACTATGTTGTGTGATGTAAGACTATAAAAACATAAAGAAATCTAACTCTGATAATATGATAATATGGATACAAATAATTTTGTATCTGTGTTAAAAAAAAAGTACATTATTTTTCTATAACTTGAACTTATTATTCTCGAAGTCACTGAGAATTAAGAAATACTAAAAGCTTTTTGGTAAAAACAAGTGTTTATTTGTGCGAGTTTTAGCATTAGAAATCATTAAATAAATGTTTTTGTCTTTGTCCGTTTACATTGTTGCTATTAGTAGATATAACCCTGTAAATAAAACCACTTTGTAATCTTTTTCAGTCAATTTATACGCAGTCAAAACATCCAAAGAGTTTGAATCTGTCAAAAAAGACACATATTTAGTAAAAATGATTGTAAATTTTTTTTTAAAAAGAACAGAATACAGAGAAATGCATTTAAAGATCCTAAAAGTGTCAAAATCCTCGGATGCGACAGTGACACAAACTTCCTGCAGTTTTCTATTGTTGTTGAATATAATATGAAATAATATCTAAAAGATATGTCGCTTCCAAATTACACACTTTTAATTACATGTTGATTTCATTAAGCAGCTGCACTCACAAAACATGTGCTGTTGCATGTTGGGATGCATACCTTCATCACAGCGGCCAGGAAAGCACATGCTGGCTTCATCCTGCAGAATGCAACAGGATGCATGAGAACATCCTGGTATCTGACACACGATGCATCGGGCCTTTTCCTCTTGAGTTCATGGAAACAAACTCCGACCTTCCGGACGTCCACACGTCTCTCACACTTTAGTTCTTCTTTTTTTTTATACCAGCCTCCCAAAGCCACGGACAATCTGGTTTCATGTCCTGAAACTCAGGATTCAACCACAAGTGCAAAGTAGTCACAATATCATTTTTAGATGTGCGGCGCTTTATTAAACATGGAAGTCCACGCGCATTCAGACAACTCTACAGATTGTACATTACCGGCTCTCCTACATGATGCACTTCTTACATTATTGATGGTTATGATGTTACTAAATGCAACGAGGCACTACAAATAAGTGCTTCTGGCTACAGCAGAATATTTTCTTTGTGCATCACCACTGCAGCAATTATGTTGTATGCGATAAAATTATATAGCATCGCTTGAAAGATTCAGTGTGTGGCCCCTTTTCAGTTAGTGCTAGTGGATGGTGGTGTTATTAGCGCTGCGGCTGCTATTTCAGGCCGTGACATCCTTTTAGGGGAAAACAAACTAGTACATCGCCTCAGGACAGTCCACTTGGAACACATTTCTATCTTTGGAAGATAATTCACGGAAGCCAATTACTAGCAAGCGTATGTGGTAGACGGCATGATTTTTTAGAAGCAAACAATTCTACATTACAATATAATACAAAAAAATCAATGTATTAGGTCACCTTGTCACATCCTATTAGGATGTGACAAGGTTTGGTGAGGGTCTGCGTGCCTTGAGGTCCTGGAGGAAACGGCGAGGGAAGAGGAAGAAATCGGTATCAGTAACTATAGCGCAAGGAACGTCGTCTGTGTGTCCTTCATGTATGTCGAGAGCCGTTCATCCCACGTACTTCACACTTGCTGGGTGTTTTGCTGGAGGCTCCATGGAGGGCGGTGTCGAATTTGGTGCAGTTTGGATCCACAGCTCATTTGATATGAATCAATTTGCAATACATTCGCAGACAGCAAGGGGGTGGGGGGGCGGAGCTTCAGGGCTCTGCTTGACTTGTGAACATGTCACATGTGTAGCAGGCCGACGGGTGACTGCATTCACAACCGAACTCTTATTCACTTCCCTGCAGCAATCGGCCCGCTCCGAAAGGGCTTGCGTTAAAAAAAAGTAGCCACGCCCCCCTGACAATGCCGTAAGCAGCTATACCAAGCGCCAAGCAATAGGGTCGCTCAGAACGGACACCGCACTAAAATAAACTTTCACTAACACCACACCTTGAAAAATATGGTCTAACAAGTATTGATGCTGTCACTTGGGAGGGGCACAAATGCTAAACTAGCCGACCCCTTTGGGTACCGCGGCGCCCTGATCACAGCCATGCGGTTCTCTGATATTAGCATGTGGGCAAACTGCCAGAGGTGCACAGTGACTATGAGAATAAGGGCATCCATCCACCAGCCAGCCTGACACGTACAGAGATGAGGCCGCCTCCACAATCCCCACTGGCCAGACTGGCTAATATATTATTCACACCATGGTGTTAAATGATAACGACCTTTGTGCAAGGTCTGAGCAGACACACGACCCGAATAATCCAAATTGCTCAGCCTATCGATCTTTATTGCCCACCGGAGTGGTCAGGTTCACGGCACTTGTAAAAGAAATGTTTTCTATTTTTCTGAGTAATACCAGACGCAATGGTTGATGTTGAGTTTTTTCCATTCCGTGTCGTCCTTCCAGGAGTCTGAACGAACTGAGGGTGTTACTCCTGGAGTCACATCGCTATTCCCGGGACATGGAGAAAGACCTGAACCGGGAAGTGCACAAGGCCGAGTGGAAGGTGAAGGAGCAGAAACTTCAGGATGACATCAAGACCCTGCGAGAAAAACTGCTCCTACTGGTGAGGAGGAAGCACTCGGTGGTGATCAGCTCACGCTGCTTCTGGGGCCAACACCCCAACGGTTCATGTTTCGTCAATGCTTGAGACCTTTGTTCTTTCCCCATCCTAGAGATGTTGTTGTTATTGCTGCTTATTCCCCTGCAAGTGTAATTTAACATGTACTAAAAGTAATTTGCTCACCGAGAGATTATCATCAAGAAAAACATTCTGCAATCAAGCTTTTTGGACTCCAGACCAGCTTCTCTGAGTCTCTCAGTTGTGGCCAGAGGTGTTGTGTCAGCAGGTTGTCTGTTCTCAGGAATTAAAATGCTAATTATGCCAAATGAATGGATGAACAAAACTGGTTGGTAGATGCAAAAAAAACGCAAGGCGCTAATTCTAGTTCCGGTTTAGCATGGTATTGGTTACTAATAATTAGCAAATGTTATATTATTTCCTACCAAACAGATCTGGCCCCAGTTTCTTTCCACACATACTGTAGCTTGGTGGTGAAACAGCAGGCGTTGGCTGATGTCTTCCTGCCGCTTATGTGTTTTAGGGTCGCGAGCGCTCGTCACCTGACCACCGGCGGTACTCCATGCTGGACCCCTCCGTCCTGGACTCGGAGGTGAGCCGCCTCCGCCAGCGGCTGCTCGGCACGGAGGACGCCCTGAGGAACGCCATGGAGCACAACCAGCAGGTGGACCAGCTGGTCCAGGCCATGCGCAGGCATCCAGACAAAAGCCCGGTAAGACTTTACTTTCACAGAATCAATGACGAAACGCATGAAAATGCATTTTTGATGTGAGGCAGTTTGGGATGTAGCCATATCAAAAGGGAATGCTTGCAGATATATAAAAATACTAGGATGAGGGGGTTTATGGTAAACATCAAGCTAACACAAGTTAGCTTAGCTTAGCAAAAAGACAGGAAACACAATATCCACCTGCCCACACCTCAAAAGCTTAAGCTGTTTCCCTGTACAGTCGTGAAAGTAGCATCAATCCTCTCAATAAAGTGTTAAAACAGTCATTTAATTTCAATTCCGACAGTCAAACAATACGCTGACGATCTGTGACTGTGTTTCAGATTCATGGTGCAAATTCAGCCAATGGAATTCATCATCAGGAGTCGGGCAGTGCTCGAGATGTTGGTATTCTGTCTTTATTTTTAAAACCATCATGGATGTGGTGATATTGTTCATGCTTTTAAGTGCTGAGATTTATTAATTTGTGTGTTTTTTTGTGGGGGGGGGGCTTCTCAGGAACAACACTGATATGAGCAGAAGAGATGAGACTGAACCGGGACCCGCGGAGGTCCGTCTTGAAGAAAAGCTCGTCCCACGTTTTCTCCTGATCCTGCGACGGACACCTGAGGAAGACTTCAGTTTGCAGTTTAATACCAAAACAACAAATCTCTTTATCTCGAGTGAATTTATGTGTCGTTGCAGAAAGCACCTATTAGCCAATCACGAAGGCCGCTTAAAGTACTATAATATATACACAGGAAATGGGACATGGACATGAAGAGATATTATGGGTACAACTCCTGAGACTTTTGATGCTTTACCGTAGTTAGACACGTTTCAATCCGCAAGTTGCCGGGAACTCTGTGACAATTCTTAGTTTTGAATCGGAAGGAAAACGGCTGATGGACAGCGACGTGGAGAACTGAAGAAACTGGGTCTCAGCCGCTTCGTTTGTTTTATTTATTACTTTGACTTTGCTCCTTAGCTTTGTTATGATCCTCTTGGCCAGTGATACTCAGAGCGACTCTTCGAGGAAAACTTCAACTGTCATTTTCCAGGGAGTTTGGCCCGTTTGTCACTTTACTTCATACCTTGGTCTGTTCACGCTCCTGCTTTCATGTACAATATGATGAGTAATTGTGGGTTAACGGAAGTATTAAAAAGGCCCTTTAAAGTGATTCTGACTAATACAATCTGTCTTTTGATTATAAAACGCATACAGAAGCCCTGCAAAGTATCTGTATAGAATAAGGACATCGGGTTGAATTCATTTGTGCAATAATGGATTCCAATGGTGGCAAATCTTTTAGTCAGAATTTTCTAAACTTAGAACATTGTCCACTTCTCCTGTCTCCGTCCATGTGAGTCTGTTTTTTATTTTTATTTTCACTAATATACAGAAAAAAATATCTTTTGATACTAGTCAACATATTCTGAAAGTATCCTGAATTCGTGTTTTTTACTCCCTGAGAAACCGTTCCAGGTCCAGATTTGGGTTTTAAAGGTTCAGTGTGTCACATTTAGAGCGATCTATTGGTAGAAACGGGATATAATCTTTGTTGTCTTTAACGTACAATCGCCTGAAAATATGTATAATTGTATTTTTTTGGGCTCATGATGATACGAAGAAGAGAACTTTCAATCGGTTGCCATCTGAAACCGCACCACTAGATGGCACCAAATCCTACACACTGGACCTTTTAAGTAAGCAATTAAACACAACATAGGGACGCGATTCTAACACTAATTTTAGAAAAACTGGTATGAGGAACACACCACATGCATAAAAAAATACTTTTATTTTGCACCGACATCATAGCAATCTGAGCCACCGGATGCACCTGAACTAGAGATGTAAACTATCATATAGTGTTTTTTTTAAAGAATCAATACAGTAGCATACAACGTGATTTTAGTCTCAAGAAAACACGCTGAAAAATGGAGAAGCAAAGCCGGGTTTTATTTCCTCTGGCGCCCATTGAGTGCATTATTGCTGATATGAGACAAAGCAAACATTACAGGAAACTCTTATCTAGTTCCTTTTCAGCTCGGTAGAATAATTGCTTTAACCCTCAGTTCACTTAATTATTACATACTCTTAGAGCATCGGCGCTGTTGCTATGGTCACCTGCGGTGTAATATGGGCTGAACCACCACGGGACCAAATTTAGAAGCGGCGGTTAAACCGTTGACGTGAACTGTGTTTCCCAATTATTTCTGTGCCAACGACAACTCGGCTCCAAACTTTTCTTAAAGGTACAGCGCGTCTATCGGCAGAGGTGAATTATTAAAAAGAGTGTTTTCTTTAGCGGACAAATAAGAATCATTGTGTTTTCCGTAACTTAGTAAAAGCAGTTCATATCTTCATACAGGTTTGGGCACACGGGGGAAGTTTTCGGGAGGTTATCTTCGCCACCAGATGGCGCCAAATTGCACGCACTGCACCTTTAAGATGCCACAAATTCTTTGTGCATGACAGCTGTTTATTTAAATTAAGTTTTTTAAATCCTCCAGGTGTTCAAACACCAACCTTCTCTTCGGGTTTCGGGTACGGTGGCAAGTAAGCAGCTCTGAATTCTGTTATTCTTTGATTATAGAAATTATAGTGAATTATTACATATTTTTGTGTTCTCAAACCCTATCCGACCCTCTATTTTTACACCTCTTATCAGTATTATTTACCGTCTCTACACTGATATTAATTAGTGCATCAAAGCAGCTGTGTTTGATGCTGTGTATAAATGTAGCCGGATTACTTTCCTGACTTTTTGTTCAAGCTACTAAAGGGCCGTCACAGGGGCCAAAACCCAAACACTTGAAGGAAAATGTTGAATTTATCCTCCACGTCTGGATTTAATTTACAAAAAAGTCTTCTAACTATTGTTTTTTTTATCCATAGCTAATAGAAGATCCTGTTTTTTGTAGTTGGTTGCTGTTGCTGCACAGGTGACCCGACAAGTGAGCCTTTTGAGTCTCCCGTGCTAAACATGCAGGACAGGCGCTGGTCAGCTCGGATGAAGGGTCCGTACCCTTGGGGTTATTGCTACGATGGTTTTGGAGATTGAGTCATTAAATATTAACAACGTGGGAAAAGGACTGCTGGTGTTTTATTTCACACTCTTTCACACTGTCACTTCTGTATTGTTTTTGTTTTTTTGAGGGCTCGGCACAGGAGACAGACTTCATACCACTGAGAGGTCGCCGGTTTTGGAAAATCTTAATCATCTATCCAATGATCTGCAAAGATAACACAAATCCGGTTGAAAATCTCTCATTTTAGGCAAATATTTGGTATTAAAATGACTCCATAGGGAAGCGATTCATATTTTTGTGGGGGAACCTGACACCCAGACACTGCATGTTTATTTACAATCTGTGGATTTCTCACCTCCACACATATCACTTCTAGTTGTCGGCCTTGGCAAATGTCAGGTCTTATCCACATGTCCCAGTTTTGTATTTATTTATTTATCTTTTTGCTAGAGGGCAGATTAGTCATGCCGGTGACATTTGAATAAATAAGTGAATATTATTTACAGGAGCAAGCAAATAAAGTGAAAGTAAGGCACAAATAAAAAAAATTTTGCAATTCATTTTTTAAAGTTTAGGTACATTTATTATTAGATAACTATTTGTTCCCTTTCCCATATATTAAACTGTTATGATATGTTATAATCGCAGGTGGAATAACTGTCACGGCCTGGAGATCCATTCCTGTATGGACAAATCCTAAAAGTAATTTTGGATATTATAGGTATATTTTTCATTTTCTCATTGAAATACACTTGCCGCGTTTATTTTATAATATATACTTGTTTTAAAGTAATGTTAAATGTTTGTTGTTTACCATATTTATTATTGCACTATGTTTATTTATTTGTGTTGGTTTATTCTATGTCTATGTGTATTGTTGTGCACCTTTCACCTCGTTAAATTCCTTACTTATAACAACAACAACAACTACAAATAAACTATTCTGATGTCTGTTTTTTTTTTTTTTTTTTTTTTTTAAAGCACAACTTCCAGTGTGAAATTGCAGCCAAGTGGAAGAGACAGTGAATAATAGCAGGAATAACATCGTATCCCTCCATGTGAACTGTATTCCCAGAGGGGTATTTTCCAGAGGTTTCCTCCGTTAATCCTGTATGTAAATCGCAGCCAATAGATGCTGTTGTTGAGTTGGGCTGGGATTAGCAGGAGGCGAATGAGTTTCAATTTTACTGGATTACAGAACAAAGAGAGGGGAAAGGGACACCCTGCTCTGTTGAGGGGTGAAAAAAAAGCGAAATAAACTAAGAATAAATACACAAATTATAGCCCGTTAAACGTGCGGTCGAAGTCAACAGAGAGATGATCCGGATTACGATGTTTTAGCAGACGGCACCGCTACATTGTAGATGGGAATTGCGAGCGTTTTCTAATGGATTACAACGGGGGGGAATAAACCTATTCCGGGATTGACAGCAGCAACAAGGCTCTTTAATCGCTAATTAAGGTGAGACATTTCGCCGGGACATTTTTTTTTATATTCACGAGCGAGCAACGTGGTTTAGTCTCGCGCGGCGCGTTGCTTTTCGGGGACTCGAACATGTAGAAATATTACAGATTATAACCGTAATTTATGGACCTGGAAGGAGGGGGAGGAAGGAGAGGGAGGAGGGGGGTGTTCGAGAGGACATGAAAGGAAAAGTGCTAAAGCTAGCGGGGAGCTAGCGAGCGCTAGCTAGCTAGTTAGCCCAGCGGCTCTTACGTGACCGTTAGCTAGCTAACCGTTGGTTAGTTTGGGCATAGCGGCGCGGTGAGTAGCGGGGGGAAGGTGACCGGTAGCCGGGTCCGTGTCCGTGTAACCTTGTGAGAGCCTATATTTATGACCCCCCCTCACCCCCTCACGACCCTCCGGTTGTGCTAGAACAACAAAGCCAGCTAGCTAACGTCGCGAAGGGAGCAGCCAAGTTGTTTAACTTCAGCGAGGCTAACAGTTAGTTAGTCCCAGCCTTGTTAAACTGCGGTAAACGACGGGCTGCTAGCCGCCTTGTCGTTCATTTACACCCCATGAACGGGCTGCAGCAGTCCCCAACTAAAAGCAGGCATTTCCTCAAATGGTTCAGTGTGTTTTTGAGAGTGTGTTTTCTTATTTACTCTCTCTGTGTGTCTCTCAGCTGTTTGGTTGCAGCGTTAAAGTAAAAAAAAGAAGAAGCTGACTGGGATAAACTTTAGTCTGCAGGATTGAATCCACAAGCCGAGGACAAACAGAGATGTGTACACACACTCATTTCCTTTTGTGGGAACAGACCTTGACTTTCTGTTATTGCACCCAGGTCTCATATCCTGTGGGTTCACGCTGCTTTTTGTGTCTCCTGGGTCCAGCTTTCCTAAGTAATCCCCCTTTTTCTGAACTTGTATAGTAGTTCTCCTGCTGCAAGAACTCACCACAACTCTCTGTGCCTTAAAATACCTCCATGAGCACCAGCAATCACAAAACATGGCAGTATAAAGTTAAATATACACACATAATACCATATTTCATGCCCGATAGTCATGAAAGCTTCTGAGTATTTGGTACTCAACACGATCAGGCTTTATTAATCTGTAATCAACCCACTGAAGTGTTGATATACTATAACACAAATACACACAGTATTGTCAGGAGGTGATTGAGGCCTATGCTTATGTCATATGTTAATATGTGGCTATTTTCAATTTTATAAAAATAAGTAGGGCCTTAGAGTTTTTTTGCATGTTTTATCCTATTTACTGTAAATGTTGCTTACAATGCTTTCAACCAATATGTTGTAATTTTGTGAAATCTAAGCCTGTGGGAGGATTGCATATTGTGAGGCTTGGTCTCTGCGGTCCGTTCTCTAGCAGTGAATCCTTCCTGGCGTCGCTGCAGTTAAAAAACAGAGAATCAGGGGATGACAATCCCTAAAGCCACGGCCTCGAGCAGTGTGTAAACAAAGGGATTGTGTTGTTGTCTGCTGTTAATAAGTAGCTGCCGAACCACACCCTGACTTACTGTAAGTTGTACGTCAAAGTTGCAGTTGCACTGTTTCTTCCTTTAAAGAAATTAACTTTTTATAACCCTGGAATTCCCACACATAATCCCACCTAATTACACCTCCTCTGCGGACTGTGTAGGCGTGTAAAGACTGCACTTGACGGACATCCCTCCGACCCTCCCGCTAGTCGCCTCGCACCTGTTAGTTACACTTTATGCGCCACAGACTCCCACCGGCACGGTGCCAGTTTAAGCCAGTTGATCCATCGGCACGTAGTTTCCTCTCCGTTTCCAAAGGGCAGGCCGACCTGACTCTGCGGCACCGAATGACACGGCATGGTAAACAACACGGGAGGGTGAACACGTGCTTCAGTTTGTGGAATCCACACGAGAAACGTACTACACGGTCTCTGCCGACACTTAGAAAAGAGATTAAATGAAAGGTGTGGGGTTCTCGTCAAACAGCGTTTCTGTTTACAGGCCGTGTGTGTGTGTGTGTGTCCGTGTGTCCTTGGCCTCACAATAGGTGATGAAAGACCGTCCTTCCTCATGAAGAATTGCCACCTGTAGATCAGGAATCGTGTGAAACCATCGGCACGAGCACCTCTGCACGCTCGTGTGTGTCGTCGTTCACATGCAAAAAGGCACAAATAACGGATCCGTTCATAAAAGCTGAAAGAGTTTAAAATAAAAACCTCCTCTGGGTACCTTTTTTAATAAAAAAAAAAAAAAAAGCTCAGCACAGCATCTCCACAGCCGGCTGCTGTTTGGATACCAGCTGATGTCCCATGCGGCCCAGTCAAATGGTGCTGATTTTAACTTAACACCTATTCTAAATACTGTAACATCCCGTGAAACCATGTTTCGGCGATGGTGACCCTGTGCAACCCACAGCCTGTATACAAGAATGTTGACGTAGTCGTGACGTCACCCGTTGAAGCCGTTTTGAAGCCTCGCGTTTGGCAATTGGGCCGTAGCCATCTTGGATTTTTCCACTCAGAGAACGGACGTGAACATATTTGGATTGCGGTGAAGTGACGTAGAGACGCCGTGTACGGCAAGATAAGATAATACTTTATTAGTCCCGCAGTGGGGAAATTACAGGATTACAGCAGCATTGCTCAGTACGTAAAGATAAAATAAAAATCAAGTAATATAAATAAACAGTAATAAACATAATAAAATAAACAGTAAAGAAGAAATTGAATGTACAGTAGAATATTGAATATACAAATTACAAAATATTGCACCAGAATGGATTAAAGTGACCAGAGTGATAAAAAAGTCAACTGGTAGCGGCAGCGACCTATCAATCACATTAGGCCTGCCCTAAAGCATACCTGCTTTATGATAATAATAATAATTTACTAGATGAACATCATGCTGTATTGAAGAAGACTGGAAACTAGAGATTGAGACATAAACTCATGTTTACAATGTTTACTGAGGGAATACATCAAGAGAGAAGAGTCTATATAGACTTCTATACAACCAGAGGAGTCGCCCCCTGGTGGTCAGGAGAGAGAATGAAGCTTTAACACATGAAGCATAGACTTCAATACAACCAGAGGAGTCGCCCCCTGGTGGTCAGTAGAGAGAATGAAGCTTTAACACATGAAGCATAGACTTCTATACAACCAGACTTATTTTTGCAACCGGAGGCTGGCCAGTCGAGAGAATGCGTCGCTCGTCAGAAGGAGGTTGCCGGATGCCGTAACCACATTACCAGGTTTCACAGGAGATCCAGCTACATGTATGTTAGCAGCACGTGTCGTCTGCAGCTGAAGCGAGACAGACATGTTTGTCCATCCAAAAACACAGACTTGAGAGAGAGAGACAGGTGCCAGCAGATTTAATAGAATTAAAGACTTTGCTGGTATATCAATATATCCTTTTTGACACCATGTGGCGTTTTGCCTCGTCCCCCCAAAGACGCTCTGTTTTTGTTGTTTTAAAGAAATCTGGCAGCGAGCGGTGATAGCTTCCTGTTTAGTGGGAGCATAATTCACCAGTCACCTTCACCGACTCGTGTATATTTTGACAATATTGGGATTTGTAGCCAGAGTACTCCCTCTGTCAGTAAACATCTTCATCCCATTACAGACCTCTTAAACTGGTTTTATGCAGTTTCTGAGCAAATTCACTTAGAGGTTGGCTCCAAATGGCACTCTGGCGGTTTGCCCAGGATGTTAAGATGCAGGGAAAACCCTGCAAGATCCATCCAATAACACACCAAAAGAAATGTAAAAAAGACAAAGCGGTTTCTTTGTCATCTTTTTGGCAAACACATTTTTTAAAAGATTCCTCCGTACATTTTACACACTCGTGCAGTCCATTAGACGTTCATCGTTTTAGGGATGCACCGATCCGACTTCTTCAGTTCTGATACCGATATTTGGACTCTGTGTGTCTGTCCATACCGAGTACCGATCTTATGCAGGCGTTTAATTAATAAGCTCTTTGTCTCACTGTGTGGAAGCTGGGATCATATTTTTATGTGTCAGACAACATCGGGCCTGACTTTAGCATTGCTCAACAAAATATGACGAATAAATACATTGATCTACATTAATTGAATAGTTATTGATTATTAAAATAATAAACCGTGCACTAGAGGGGAACCTGCTGTCAGTAAACATTGTAAACATGAGTTTATGTCTCAATCTCTAGTTTCAAGTCTTCTTCAATACAGCATGATGTTCATTTAGTAAATTATGCTCATTTAAAGTCAAACAGACCATAAAGCAGGGGATGCTTTAGGGGCGGGGCTACAAAGTGATTGACAGGTGGCTACCAGAGATGTATATGTCACTCCTCCTCAGTCCAGTAATGGTCACTTCCTGTTCATTGTTTGCAAAAATAGTCCAAGATGGCGACGGCCAAATTGCCGACCCTGCGGCCTCATGACATCAGTCCACAAGCCAATGGGTGACATCACTGTGACTCCGCCCACTTCTTGCGTGCAGGCTAGATCACAAATACCTCATGCCAGTATCGGACCGGTGCATGCCTACTGTATTTATTTATTTATTTACAACCAGATTGTGTCTTTGCATGCTTCTCTACAGTTCCCGAACCCTCCGACTAAAAAAAAAAAAAAAAAACTTGCTCTGAGCTTTTGTCGAATCTTTTGATTCCTTTTCTTCTGATCTCCATGTTTCAAGTTTCAAGGGTACAATCTGTGGCTTTACTTATAACCGCCGCTGTTGGATATTCACGGAGCTTCCTCTTGACACGGCGGTTACTCTCCAGCCGGCGCTCATCCCCACCTTTCTGCTCCTTTTGGCCTTTCTGGAGACGTGGAAGGGAAAGAGGCCATCTATTTTGAGGCCGTAATAATTCGGGAGGGGGCTAATGTTTGCCGTGGCCTCGGGGGAGGCAGATTTAGATGGCCAATCACTCGGCGTGTTCAGACCGGTGCAGCTGAACCCCGTCACACCCGCCCTCCCCTCCCTCCCTCCCTCTCTCTCCCTCTCTCTCTCTCTCCCTCTCTCTCTCTATTGAGTCAGTGGTTCGGGCTTGCCAGAGGCTAGCATAATGGTTCCCAGTGTCTGGAGAGATTAAAGGCCAGAGCTACATTGTTCAAATGCCCCGAGATTAGTTTCCAAGGAGACGGGCCTCAGTTGCCATGAGAACATGGTGCCTGGTTTTAGCCGAGCGGTTTTCCCTCAACAGTCCCTATCTGTTTTCCTCCGTACTCTCATTTACACCCCGTCCTGTTATCAGGAGTTTAGGTGGTTTTGGTTGTTTTTCCTTTGTGTGGAAACTTATCTCGGCCATCTCGAGTCGTGCCTCTCCTTCCGGTGCGAGCACCCAGCATGCAGAGGCCCATGTGACACCATGTGGGGGCTCTGATTAGCCCCCAAATGAACAGCATAAGGCCGTAAAACCATAATTTGCCGAAGTCAGATGGATTCGCGTTTTAGCCACGCTAGCGCGACTTCCACTCCCGGGAAGTCGAGGTCGACAACTGTTGTTGAACTAGCGGCTCAAAGTGTTTTCCCAATGATCCCAACTTGTATTGGCACGAAGACCTTCAGGGGTTCACAGACGAAGAATCCTAGAGTCTTAGGGGCGACTGTGGCTCAGTGGTTAGCAGGTCTGTCTTTCAATCAGAGGATCGGTGGTTCGATCCCCGGCTCCGCTAGTCCATGTGTCATTGAGCAAGACACTTAACCCTAACTGCTCACCGTTGCTGTGTCTACGGTCTACTGTATAGCATGTAAGTGTAATGTAATGTCTTCAGTGATCTGCCCTGATAAGCCCCTCCCCCTTTTTGGTTTCCTCCCACGAGTTTGACTTTTGTGGTTTTGAGTGTAAATAACATGTCGTCCCTGTTTGTGAATGCAACGTGCATCCTGAAGATAAGAGGAAGACCGATGAGGCGCTTGCATTTGCATAAAGTTAAACCGAATGATGTCAGCAGAAGCTGCTTTGAATGCAGCAGCCCCCCCCCCCTGCCCCGCCGCACGTGCACCTGAACGCACCGCACGTCCAGGTGTTGTGCGGCGTCCCGCTGTGGCCTGCTTCCTAAACCGCGTTCCTCTGGTGCTCCGCAGAGGCATGGCTCAGATGAGGAAGCTGGCATGCGAAGGCGTGCGGTCCGGCTCCCGGGGAGACCCGCAGGCCCCGCTGGTGTCGGCCCGGCAGGAGATCCTCACCAGCCTGGTGTCGGCCCTGGACTCGGTGGTACGTATGGCCCGGATCGGGCTCCTGGAGGTCTCATTCTGAGGTTATCAAGACCATCGGCAGCTATTAGCAAATTTGTGGAATTACCGCCCGTAAAAATGCTAATATTTCGTATTAATGTTAATGTGATTTTAAATTGATAATTTGAGAATAACTTGTTCCTTCTAGTGCTGCAGCTAATGATTATTTGTATTATCAATGATTCTGTTTGATTAATCAATTATTAGTCAGATGAAAACAAACTTTAATTTTAGCTGCATCACTTGGAGAAAAATGTAAAGTTTATTATTATGATATTTGATTAGATACTGAGACTAATGGCATGAAATATTTATAAAATATTATATTGGTCACTTACGTTCACTGTTTGCAAAAAATCCAAGATGGCGACGGGAAAAAAACACTGAACTCGACGTACTTTATTGTTAATTATTATTATATTTTATTTAATGGGGAGTCGTTCCAGCTCCCCAGTTTTCTCAATGACGTTCCTCACATTGTAAACGAGTAAACGACGCCTCCTGCCCCCCCTGCAGTGCATGGCCATGTCCAAGCTCAACGCCGAGGTGGCGTGCGTCACCGTGCACGAGGACAGCGTGATCGCCGTCGGCACGGAAAAGGGCCGAGTGTTCCTGAACTCCAGGAGGGAAATCCAGACAGACTTCTACAAGTTCTGCCGTGAGTCCCGCCCTCCCGGGCGACCGCCAGCGTCGTTCCCATCATTCACTCTCCGACTGATCGGTCGCATCTCGTTTGGCCGCAGAAAAAACAACAACTCTTGTTTATTTTTTAGCATTAACCTTGTCAGAGGCTTTTTATTTTTAACAGGGTTAATTAAAGTTGCAGTTCCTTCCTGTAACACACACATATATATATATATATATATATATATATATAGAGGTTAAAGCGCTTTACACACACACACACTGTCTCGCACACCACTTACCCAAATTGTGAGCTTTTATTTCCTGTAAATCTATTGGTATGCAATATTTCAGATATCAACGCTGGGAGTAAAAACACCTGTTGACCTTGAAACCGCGAATCAAACTCTCAGATTCAACACGGTTTCACGACCAGGTCCGAAGGGTCGTGACCTCCAGCTACGCTGCTTAGCTCTATCAGGCCAGTTTTCTGTGTTTTAGTAAAGAAGGAAGAAATAAATATGTGATTTGTTCAGGTTCCAGGTCGTTGACGTCTTAGGACAAACAAGTCGATCATATTATATGGCGACATTTTTCAAAAGGCGGCGTATTTATTACACTTGTGGTTCCAGATTCTTTGTCCGGGACCAGAAGTGGGAAGCAAAATGTAAAAGTCACATTGCATCTGAAATGTTCTGTTTCCATAATGTAATTCTATAATAAGATGTGATTTCTGCCGCTCGGCTCTCAGGGGGGCCGTGTCTGCAGATTCCGCCCACAGCGAACGCCCATACCAAAGACCAGGAAGCAGAGCTCAGCAAACCGAGTCCGGACGGCGAGCTCGGGAAATCCAGAGCTCCGTCGGACACTCAGTCCAACATCTTTGTCCTGAGGAAGATGGTGGAGGAAGTCTTCACTGTGCTCTACAGTAAGGAGTCCCCGAGTATTCACGAGTCATCAACCTCGACACGAGGGATCAGCTGGTCGCCGAAATATAAAACACGTCCACTCCAGTGTTGTGTTGTGGCTGCAGACGTGATGAGGGCGTGCACCGTGCGTGCAGAGGGTTGTCATTTTCCTGAATTCCTATTTAATGGGACGCTGGAAAATGATCTGCACATGTGATGGGAGCGTGCTGCTGAGTGCCGTGCACGGGGACAGTCCAGTTAAATGGACTTTTGGACCCGGCATTGATTTCCATTCGTATTTGTTGACTTTGAATTGTGCAAAAACACCTCAGCTTAACGTCCCTCGGGATCGGCTTTGCAGCCCTCCAGAGTCCTGACGGTGCTTTTGTGCCGTCTGCAGGTGAGGCCGTGGGAAAGAGCAGCCTGGTCCCCGTGCCTTACGAGTGGATCCAGAAGGACCCCGGCTGCGTGGCGGCCCACGGCCTGCCCGAGGGGGTCGCCCTGAAGAAGCCCTCCGAGTACGACACCAAGACGCTGATGAAGATCCTGGAGCAGAGCCACCGCATCCAGTTCACCGTGAAAAGGTGAGTCCGGCTCTCCGCCGCTGGGGACGACAGGCCGCTCGCGTCGTAGCACGAAACAACGCTGTTTCACATCTGCAGAATGGGAAGAAGAAAAAAAAAATGCATTTAATTTTTGTGCCTCTAATGCTTTGCAGAGATCGATCCTTGTGTGTGGCGGGAAGCACGTAGCGGTCCTGGCTTCTTCTGTGGAGAGTTATTGGTAGCAGAAGGGCTGCAGAGCATTACTGAGGGAAAGACAGGGTTTTAATTCAGCTGTGGAAAAACACTCTGAGGTTGTGTGTTCGTCTCCCAAGACCGTACTTGTCATTTATTTGGGAGGTCAACTCACCCCTCAGCTTACATAATAACTAATAAATAAATAAATAACTAATGGTAAACAGACGGGAGTTGGAATGTCATGCGAGGACAGGAAGTCTCTGATCATACGTAGTTTATGTCGTGTTGGTGTGATGGAAATATACTTTTAGGTCGTTCTGGTCACGGTCATCACAGGGTTCATACGCTCATGGAAAACCTGGAGAAGTCATGGAATTTTAAAATGGTTATTTCCAGGCCTGGAAAAGTCCTTGAAAAAAATAAAACCCCCAAAGTTTAGTAAAAGTCATGTAAATGTGTTATATTCATGTGTTCATGTGGTTCATTTACGCTGAGTTTGAAATAATGAATATGCAATTGTTAAGTTCAAAAATCTTTGGGTGGTTGTGTGAAGAGAAGTCCCAGATGCAGAAAGTTATAATAAAAATTGATTTAATAAAAAGATGATGAACAGCATTTCAAAATGAATCACACTAATAACTACACAATATATACAAAATATATCCCATGAGAGAGAGAAATCCCATGAGACAGAGATCCAGTGCCCCCCCCCCCCCCACCGGGCAGCAGATCCATACATACCTGCCCGGCAGAAGGCTCCCAGAGATCTGCTGATGTTCTCACAATGTCTCAGCTTTGCCAGGTTTGGGGTCAGCCCCCCTTCCTCTGCTAGCCTCTCTTCCAGTCCATTGATTGGACAAGACCTCGTCCTTTTGGTGTTGGTCAACCCAAACCCCCTCTCGCTTAAACAACAGTACTCAGGACTTCAATCAACCCCCTCACATTCCTGAGCACGTCCTCCTTATCTATCTGCTCCAATCTTCAGGCTGCGTAACTGTTTGTGGGCTCCTGATGTTTTCAGGATTCCTTCCACAATCACTCAATACATTTCATAATTCTAATTAATACATTTGTGTAGTACATACAGTGTCATCCATTCAATATTTGATAATCCATACAGAGTTATTTATTTGTCTTGACCCTCCAATGTAAACTCTCTAGCTCTCACTAGGAGCACTAAAAAGCATTATTTTCTAACACTTTTAAAAGAAAGACTCAAAATATAAGCAGGCATACGCTGAGTATATCTATAAATGTTTATTCTTTTAATCAAACTATTGTCTCTCATTCATTTGTGTCCTTTAAGGAATACTGTATGCTTTGGAATCCTCATTGTTAGTTTAAATACTACATTTTATCACTTTTTCATGGACACACCCAGATTTCACTAAATGTTTGGTCATGGGAATTTGGTTTAAAGTCCTGGAAAAGTCCTGGAACGCCATTGGTCAAAATGTGAATGAATGATAATAACAATAATAATAACTTTATTTATGCAGCACCTTTAATAACAGTGTTTACAACGTGCTTGTGTAGGAACTTTGCATGCTGCTTCTTTCATAAAACAAGGGAGCGCTCCGATATAGATTTAGGAACCATTTTAGGAACGAGGGAAGAGTCTGAAAAAAGTAAAGCTTGGGGTCATCTTCCAGGCTCATTAATAAATAAAAAAAAGACTGAAAGTAAAAAAAAAAGCGATCCTTAGACGATGAAAAACGTTTTCCGATCGTTTCCCGGCGTGACTTTTAGTTCCGAAGCTCAAACAAACAACCATTGAACGCATCACCAGATGATTGACGGGCAGAACCGACGCTCATCCTCCTGCACTCCATCCGTCGCCGTGCGCATCAGTGAATGCCGCGCAGCGGTAAATGTCGTCGCAGGGAGACTAAACCAAGGTTTATTTTCTCCCAACGTGTTGTTTTCTAGATGAAACCGGCGGACGCTCCGAGCCGCAGGCTGCCGGCTGTGTTTTCCCCTGAAGCCGCCAGGGAAGCACAGACAACAATGACCCGAAGGAACGTTTTAGTTCCACGGAAAGTCGCCCCGGGACCAACATTTCTTAGTGGAAAAGCAGCTTTATTGGCTTCCTTGAAACCTTCTGCTTTTACCAAGTAATCTCTGTCTTTAAACAGTTGTTTATAAAACTTTATTTTCGGTGTTTGACGATTATGAACAGTTTGAAAAGACTGTTGTTCCCAGAGAGACTCACATCTCCGTTTGACGCTTTTCTTCGACGTAACTAGAGAAGCAAACGCTGGAAATGAAGGGAAAGGGGCGATTGTTGCTCAGTGGTTTGCAGGTCCGTCTTTCAACCAGAGAATCGGTGGTTCGATCCCCGGCTCCGCTAGTCCATGTCGATGTGTCCTTGAGCAAGACACTTAACCCTAATTGCTCACCGTTGCTTTGGATAAAAGCCTCAGCTAAATGTAATGTAAGGGAAAGGTAAAGAATTGAAAAACCAAATCTACATCATCCGATTTAATCTTTTCGACTTTTTCGAATCTATAAAAATCTTTTTATAGATTTTCGACTATACCTTGAATAAAGAAATTAGCACCGTAGTAGCACTTTAGTGGCACAGGAATGGCTCTTAATGAAATTGTACCTTCTTGATTCTTGTTTGTACTCATGGTGGAAGGCACTTATTGTAAGCTAAATGAAATGTAATGTAATCTAGATTTTAATCACTTATTCTTAAAGTTATCACGGGATTGATGTTCAAACGGCTCTTTTTAAAGGAGCTGTTACTGCAGCAAATTAGCCGAGAGACACTCGGCAAGCGACGCCGTCTGCAGACCAGAAGCTGGACCAGCAGCCCTCCTCTTGACTTCCTCCTGACTTCCTCATGACTTCCTGCTGACATCCTCTTGACTTCCTCCTGACTTCCTCTTGGCTTTCTCCCGACTTCCTCCCGACTTCCTCCCGACTTCCTCCTGACTTCCCTCTTGGCTTTGTGTCTGCGTTTCAGGCCGGCAGACGATCCTCCTCGAGAAGCCAAGCCCAGCACTGATGTCAATCACAACTCTTCCACCGGCGCCATGACACCCGGCGGCCACGGCGCAGGGAAGGCCGCCGCCCAGGCGGTCACGTCACCGAGTCCCGCCGCTTCCAGCAACTCGGCCCTGTCCAACTTCCTGTACGGCATGCCCATGTCCTCCAAGCCTCACCCGGACTGCAAGCTGGACTTCAAGCCCATGTCCCTCCTCAACCTGGGCAAGGACCGGCTGGCCAACTGGACAGCGGGGGCCGACAAGATGAGCACGTCTGTCAAGGACTGCCCCGGCAATGGTAGGGTGTGCACGAGAGGGGGCGGGGCTTCAGCTGTGGAAGACGATGCATGGGGGGTAAAAGAAAGATTCCTTTCGTGAGGATGTACAATTCGAGATTGAGACAACATTCACAATCAGGGCGACTGTGGCTCAGTGGTTAGCAAGTCGGTCTTTCAATCAGAAGGTCGGTGGTTCGATCCCCGGCTCCGGCACTCTGTGTCGTTGTGTCCTTGAGCAAGACACTTAACCCTAATTGCTCACCGTTGCTGTGTCTACGGTCTACTGTATATCATGTAAGTCGCTTTGGATAAAAGCGTCAGCTAAATGAAATATAATGTAATGTAACAATCATTATAATGATAATGAAATGAGCAAAATGTATTTCAGACTAAGTGCTTCGTCCTGTGCCTCCGGTGTGCCCGAGGAAAGTGGTACAATTGCAGTGTTCTTTGAAGTCTGATTATTATACGGCTCATTATTTCACTCAAAGCAGCACTTTATTTTTATAGCACATTTCCTTGGTCGAGGAGGAACCAGCTGGTCCCTTCCCTCGCTCTGGAGCCCAGTCACCCTACGTAGGAAGCTCATTGTATTATAATGGTGGGGTTCAGAACCACGCCCCCATTTTCCCCTCACTCATGATCAAGACCCCGAGATATTCAAACTCCCTTTCTTGGGGAAGTGACCTACTCCCGACCTGGAAGGGTGCAATCCCCTCATCCTCCAGCAGGTGTTGAGGTGTTGACTCTCATCCGAGCCGCCTGAAGGTCACGTTCTTGTGTAAACCAACAGAACCACATCGTCTGCAAAGAGCCGAAGTCACAGCTGCAAACATGTTTAAAAACACTGCAGACAAGACCAACACAGTTAATTTGATAATTTCGTCTGCAGGCTTCATACGGTCATGGAAAACCTGGAAAAGTTTAAATACTACATTTTATCACTTTTTCATGGCCACACCCAGATTTCACTAAATGTTTGGTCATGGGAATTTGGTTTAAAATCCTGGAAAAGTCCTGGAAAAGTCCCAGTATCTGGAAGCTCGGTGAACATCTCCGAGTTGAACCGAGTCTATTCTTGCATCTCCAGATGACACCACACGACTACCTGGCGATCCGGGTCAGAGCCCTCCCGGCATCCACATCTCGAAGAGGTTGCTCTTCTCCATCGTGCATGAAAAATCAGGTAAGATTCCCAACACAGGTCTGTTGGTCATTAGGGACGAGCTGGAGCGTTCACCTCTTTCACTTCTTTCACTTCTTTCTGTCTCAGCCAACAGTTGTGGTTCTGGATGTATAACTAAGGCCGATGTATTGACTTTCTTTGGAAGTCAAATCTACGATTTCACCCTCACAAAGCTCAATATTTCCATCACATTTCCTCTTAATTAGCTTTTCAAGTTAAATGTCAGAGCTACTCGTTATTTTATTCCACGTGATTATTCAGGAACTTTAGCCGACTTCATCTTTACAGACATAGACGGGTATCAATCTTCTAATTGATCTTTTAGTAAGAAAGCCAATAAACGGTTCGCAAAATATTATAAAAAGTATGTTTTTTAAATGTGTTTGTATGAGGTTCTTCTCCATTGTCAGTGTATTATTTATTACTATTGCACCTATGTATTACTAATACATAGTTAAGATGCAGATGGTTTTGTATGATATGATGTCACGGACTCCAAGAACTGAGAGATTTAGCTCAAACATTTTGAAAGTCTTGATCACAATTCTTCATTTTCTTCTTCATTTTTTCTTCAATTCTTCATTTATTTCTCTCTCAAATACCGATAACAGGATCAGCCTCAACAATATATAATAAGTCGTCACAAATTAATATTTGCCGTCCCAGAGGAGGGTTTTGGTGCTTCTAGTTTCATGTCGTCTTTCCCTGTGTTCCCCTTCGCTTGGCTTGGCTTTGCAGGCTCTTACGGGAGCCGAGCATTGTTTACTGAACAAAGGCTAAACTAAACCTCAACCGTTAAGGGCTAAGCTACTTCCATGCCGAGAGTAATCCCGTAAGAAGATTGCACTTATTTCCCAAGTTGACATTGAGTAGATGGCGGAGATTAATTTCAGCTTCCTTGGGACTCGCCGTGAAACACACGGCTCCCATGATCGTGAGCAGAGGAAGTGTCGGTTTCCGTTTCCCGGCGTGTAAAAGCATTAACGGATCTGTGCTTTCTTTGCAGAAAAATGGGACTCTTTCATTCGGGAAACCGAGGACATCAACACGTTGAGAGAGTGCGTTCAGATCCTGTTCAACAGCAGATACGGTGAGCCTCTCGCTCTCTTTGCGTTTCATTTCTTTGGGGGGCGGCGTTCCGATGTCACAGCCGGGCGGCGTTCCTCAGAAGGTATCCCGGCCTCCTCGAGCAGAACGTTCATGCTCGGCGATGAGGGCGTGCGTATCTACGCATGTTGATGGATTGGGGTCAGCGCTTTGGTTTGATCATCTTCTCCTCGGTGATTCACGAGACATGTTCTTTTGTTAATTCCCACCGGGAAAAAAAAACCAAATGAGCTCAAAGAGAGATTACAAGTTCTCCTAAACATTTGCATCCCTTTTGCCACTTTATTTTGAAATGATTCAAAAGACGCCCCGCTGCGTTCCTGTTCAGCAGCTGAACGCACGTCACGACACATTCAAGGCTCGTGGGATCCGTTTTCCAGATTTTCCTTATCCGAGCCCACGGCTCCGATTATTGTTCCCTTAAAAGTTTCAATTCCTCATTTAGCTGGAATCACTTCTGTAAACCTTTACACGGAGGCTGCGTTTCCTCATGCAAAAGAACGTTTGCCGAGCTGCAGATGTTTAAAAGAGGAAAACCTAACTATTCCTCGGAGTCAAATTGAATATCTAATTCTTATTGTTGTCTGCCTGCAGCCGAGGCCCTGGGTCTAGATCACATGGTGCCTGTCCCCTACCGAAAGATCGCCTGCGACCCCGGGGCCGTGGAGATCATCGGCATCCCGGACCAGATCCCCTTCAAGAGACCCTGCACCTACGGCGTTCCCAAGCTCAAGCGCATCCTGGACGAGCGCCACGGGATCCGCTTCATCGTCAAACGGTAACCAATGCGTTCAATGTCAAAAAGCGCTATTTTTAATTATTTTGGAGAATCGTTGGGATTCATTCAAAGGATGGAATCGCCTCTGAGACTTTTATTTTGAAATATGGTTAACAACGAGCCAGCCTATCCCGCCGACTGGGAAACCGTTTCCATCACGTCCCACATGACTTTCCCCTCTGCAGCATATTGCCCCCCCCCCGTTTGTTTGAGCTGATTTAAATGAGCCGCCATGCCTCGTTGTAGATAACGCATCTTTCACCCGGTCCTGCAGGCAGCTCATTAGTGGTAATAGAATTAGGGAAAGATTGAAAATGTGATTCATTTCGGAGTTGCATCCCATTCCCATTGTCACTGGGAGATGTTCCAGATGCAGGTTCCCAATGTTCTGTTTTTTAGGGCTTGTTCTTTGTTGACAGGCTTTTGTTCAATTATAACCAACTGATCGTTGATTATAGCGGCTGCCGGCTTTCACCGGAGCCTCATCTAAAGCCGCCGCCTCGCTGTTAATCAAGATGATATCACGAGTAATAACCACCGGGTTTTAAATCCATGTTGTGAGACGACGTTTCAAAACGATACGACAGATCACTGGCTTTGTTTGAAGAAAACAGGCTAACGCGGGACAGATATTCCCAACCTGCGTGGCTTTGGTTCATCTGCTGGCTTTTGATCACATGACACTGTGGGTCAGAAAAACAAGTCTTATTATCTTCAACCCTGGAGGGAAACGTTTCAGACCAAATAAGCAAAAAGGTAAATTAACAGAAGAAGAAATCAGAACAACACAGACGTTACACAATGTTCGACGCACACAAGTTATATGTTTTATTTTGGCTTAATAAAATAATAATTCAGATGTTTTGGACAAAAGCCAGCTACAGGGCGGGTCCTCCCTGTGTGTGTGTGTGTGTGTGTGTGTGTGTGTGTGTGTGTGTGTGTGTGTGTGTGTGTGTGTGTGTGTGTGTGTGTGTGTGTGTGTGTGTGTGTGTGTGTGTGTGTGTGTGTGTGTGTCTGTGTGTGTACAACCAATGTGTTAATGATTCTATTGTTCCTCATAGATATTGTCTCTATATTTCTCTCTCTGATTCAACCTAAAATGTTACTTCTTTTCTTTCCTTCTAAATAAATGCATGTTTACAAAGTCGTGATATCAATATTTACCCTCATAATCGTGCAGACTCACAAATAAACCGCTCACTAATTCCCCACAAAAACAGCTGGTCGCTGCCAGTTTTTGGCAGAAGACGCTCAGAGAAGAGTAAACAGTAGATTTGCGCGGGACTATTTTCAGCGGCGCATTAATCCACATTCGGAGCCCTCGCGGCGCCCGGGTTCACACTAACGACCGAGACTCTGAGGCCCAGAGGGAGGAGACGCTGCCGGGTCTGAGGATCCCTTCATGGTGGTTGTTGACAACAGGAACAACGTAGAACATCAACATGTAGAGCAGCAACACGCTGCCTCCCTCAGACCAGACGTTGCTGTTTCCCAGCGTGTTTCACGAGCTCTCGACCCCAAAACACAAACCAGGACATCTGGCTTCAATAAGTCGGGCGGTTAATAAACCGTAGAGGAACGCGCTCTTCTCCGACAGCGGGAAGTCCAATCTTAATCTGAAACCGATTTGAAGTCAAAGTAAACACACACGGCTTGAAGACATGTGTGTGTGTGAAGCTTGATTAGGATCTCAGCAGGAGAGGCGGGTTATTTTCAGTCAGTGATAACGGAGAAATGACTCATTTACGCGGTTGTTTGTTGTTTAAGGAGCCGTTAAAAAGCCATTAATGACGTCATCCTCCGTGTTCGGTGATTTGCATCATGGGTTTTCGCCCCGAGAGCCGAACCGCTCTTTGAACTCGGTGACTAATGGCCTCTTTTCCTTCTTCTTCCAGAATGTTTGATGAAAGGATTTTCACTGGTAAGATAACATATTTTTTTTTTTTTTTCCCAATAGCATTTTCTCATGCATACGATCTGTGATTTGGGTTTATTAATAAGTCGCTTCTGATCTGTAACTTTGGGAAAGAATTACCAGTCTTTCCAGAACTGAGAGGTTTCTGTTTGTGGCAGCGAAGGAGGAGGGATTTAAATGTGTTGTATAGTTTATAATCGTTTAGCTTACTTTTATAGACTCAATCAGGGTTCATACGGTCATGGAAAACCTGGAAAAGTCATGGAATTTAAAATTTTAAAAGTCCTTGAAAAAACTAAAATCCCAAAGGTTTTGGAAAAAACATGTAAATTTGTCATATTCATGTGTTCATGTCGTTCATTTACGCTGAGTTTGAAATAATGAATATGCTTTTAAAGAAAGACTCAAAATATAAGCAGGCATACGCTGAGTATATCTATAAATGTTTATTCTTTTAATCAAACTATTGTCTCTCATTCATTTGTGTCCTTTAAGGAATACTGTATGCTTTGGAATCCTCATTGTTAGTTTAAATACTACATTTTATCACTTTTTCATGGACACACCCAGATTTCACTAAATGTTTGGTCATGGGAATTTGGTTTAAAGTCCTGGAAAAATCCTGGAAAGGTTATGGAAAACCATTTGCCAAAATGTGTATGAACCCTGCTCAATGTCATGCCGTTGTATCTTCACTAGATATGTTTTCCTCCAGATATTGATCACGATATCTAAATTTTTGTATCTGCAGATGCAGAGTACCGATACCAGTGTGTTTAAAAAAAGTTAATTCCATCTCTAATATTTATTTTATATCTCCTTCAAACGTGAATTATTCAAACTTCTAGCCAAACATTACATTTAAACACATTATGATAACATAATTTAACCGTTACTCACTACTCGTTTTTTCTGAATGGAGCTTGAACGCATCATAATTGCAACTCTAGTTTATTATGTATAGCTAGCTGAAAATAATGATTATATGCTTATTAATGTCTTATGAGACGAGATCATTTCATGTTTGCTTTCAATTAAATACAGAAACCGTTCAGGTCGAATGTAAACATCATGTGTTCACAGCCCACAGATGTTACTCTCTGTTTTGTTTATCTCCCGTTGTCTTCTTCCGTTGTCGAAGCCGCTGGCAAGATTGCGAGGGAGGAGGGCAAGCATGACATGGGCTCCATGGCCGAGGACGGCTTCCTCGACAATCTGAGCATCCCGCCCACCGCAGCCGAGCCGGGCAGCCATCCTCACAGCAGCAGGTCAGATCCCCACAGCGGCAGGTCGACGCCCACAGCGGCAGGGCGACGCCCACACACACATTTAGTGTGTCAGCCGGAGATATGAGGCGGTGGCATCCGGGCTAAACTGTATCGCACCTTGAAATGACTTTACTCGTAGCGTGGACTGATAAAATATGTTTATTTTGCTCCTTACTTAGTTCACCAGATGCTTTCAGATGATTCAAAATAGAAATTAATACTACACCCACTAAATTACCATTTATACATAAATTACTCTCCCCGGGTTCTTGAATGCTTGAGGGGAAAATGTTCTGAAAACACTTGTAATGTTAAATATTAAAGTTTAAGCCAACGTGCAGGTGTCACTGCCCGTTGCAATGGGGGTTTTGCAACCAGTGAACAGGAAGTGACCATACTTGGACTGACTAGTAGAGACCTGTCAATCATCTTGTAGCCCCGCCCTAAAACGTCCCCTGCTTTATGGTCTGTTTGACTTTAAATGACCATAATTTATTAAATGAACATCATCCTGTATTGAAGAAGACTTAAAACTGAGATTGAGACAGGGTTAGGGTTAACCCTCGCCCCCTGGTGGTCAGGAGAGAGAATGCAGCTTTAACACATGAAGCATAGACTTCTATACAACCAGAGGAGTCGCCCCCTGGTGGTCAGGAGAGAGAATGCAGCTTTAACACATGAAGCATAGACTTCTATACAACCAGAGGAGTCGCCCCCTGGTGGTCAGGAGAGAGAATGCAGCTTTAACACATGAAGCATAGACTTCTATACAACCAGAGGAGTCGCCCCCTGGTGGTCAGGAGAGAGAATGCAGCTTTAACACATGAAGCATAGACTTCTATACAACCAGAGGAGTCGCCCCCTGGTGGTCAGGAGAGAGAATGCAGCTTTAACACATGAAGCATAGACTTCTATACAACCAGAGGAGTCGCCCCCTGGTGGTCAGGAGAGAGAATGCAGCTTTAACACATGAAGCATAGACTTCTATACAACCAGAGGAGTCACCAGGTTCATCAGGAAGAGCTGGAACATGTTGCTCGGTTTCCTTTAAGAACTGGAGGGAACACAGGGCGGTGTGCAAATGGTCAATTTAGGGGTGAAGTGTTCCTTTAAGGCAAATCTGAAATCTGCACTCTCATTCAATTTAAGTATCTTCATGCGGTTAGTAGCCGTGAGCGTTTCTTGTGTCCCATCACCTAAGTGCTTATGTATTTTTAATGAACCAGTTTTGTAATTCGGTAGTCACCTGAGTGTGTTCTTATTTAATCTCACAGATCAGCAAGTGCATGCGTGAGTCCCTTGGCTGACTGTGAAGCAGGTACGTGCAAAGAAAAGCATTTCTGCATTACTAAAACTTTTTGTTCATATTTTATTTTAATTTGTTTTTACAGTTCTTTTTAAAAGTTCAAGTTTTAAAGCGTGTTAGTGGTCCCATCATGTTTTTGCAGTCCAGTTCACACACACTCAGCTGCTTTAAGCCTGTGCAACACGCTCATAAAACACACTGACGGGAACCGCTCGATCCCCGCAGGTCCTTCTGGAGATTGCATTCCTTTGAAAAGGATTAAAACGGAGCCTCCGGATGGTGACATCATTCAAGTCACGGTGCCAGGTCAGTGTGCACAAGGTGCTTCTGGTTCCTACGTGTTTGGGTTTCAGGTTACGGCTCGTTGGAGCATCATCTGAACATTATGTAGTTAGATGATATTTAGTGACATATGAGGATGCAAGCTGGAGACAGCTGCAGACATCGGGCATGTCTCGCCCGGGAGTCGAACCCCGGCCCCTCGTCCCCAAGGGACGTGATGATTACTGAAAATGAATGATGTTTATTCACTCTAACAATAGTGCACATATTAACTAGTCTTTCAACTTTACACTTTACACTCATTAGATATTAGATCCAAGAAAGGAAAACCAGTTATACAGGAAATATCAAAATCCTTCAGAGTGTAAATATAGTCGTCGTTTGTTCCCTCAGAGGCTGGAACCGGAGGGGAGGAGCCCAGCGAGTCCGTGGCCGAGCCGCTCGCCGCTGCAGCGGCGTGTCCATCCACGGCCTCACCCGCCGCTCCCACCACTCCCACTGCTCCCACCGCTCCCCATCACCAAATGGAAAACCACACAGGTGAGCTCAGCCCCCCTCCTCCTCCACTCCATCCTCCTCTTTTCCCTCCGCAGCCCCGCCCCCCTGGAACACCAGCTCCACCCACCGCCGCCCTGGCTGTTTTTGTAGGGAGCTAAATAAGCTGCCACACGTATGAAAACACTTCTTTTTTTTCCCTCCCACTTCCTCCCACCACCAAAACCTCCCCAGACACCAGTAGCTGAACCCCCAACACCCCCCCACCCCCAGTCTGCCCAACACTAGCTCTCCTCTGTGAAGGGCACCATGCATCAGCCGAGTCCAGACCGATGCACGGTGCGTGTTTCCAGATTGTAGTCCTATTACCCAGAATGCTTAGCGAGACAAAGCTGCTCCCTTGAATCCTCCCTCTCTCTAACATGGACCTGAAGACATCTGAGTAGACTTCTCTCTCTTTCTAAACCGCATCGGCCTCATTTATTAGAAGTTTTAATCAAAAGCACGTTTTAATGGGATTTTATTAATTTTTCCACCTTAGAGGGTTGGTTCCCCCCCAAAATGAAAAACATATTTTCCTCCCGCAGCTCCACTGGTGTCTCTACCGAGCAGATACTTTTGGTTTTATTTTACTTAACAACACAAATATTCAATTCACCAGCAGAAATCGATGTGAACCGACCCTTTAAGGAGCAAAAGATGCATTTAATAATAAAGAACGTCATTGGGTTGTTTCCATATTCCAGAAGTCTATAAAACATATTAAAATCCTGCACCATGAATGAAACATTGTATCAGTTTCTTATGCATAAAATAAAACCTATAAATGAGGCCAATCAATGCACATTGGATGTGGTTATGACCAACGCCGCCGAGGGGGAGGAGTCTACTCCACGTGGCCTCGGGCGCCTTCAGGAGGCGTTTTGTTTTATTTTGTTGATTTGTTTGTGCTTTGTTTAAGTTTTCTTTTCTTTCACAAATGACCCCTAAAGGAACAAACGTGAAGGTGAGTGCAGCGAAGAACTTTGTGCTCTTTTAAAAAAATCTTAAGCGTTCTTTCGTCGCCATTTTGCATTATGAACTTTATGAAGTTCTATAAACTCCTCTCAGTTGCACAATTTAACTGATTTCTGCAGTTTTTCATCACCACTTACTTGGAATTATTCATTCAAAGAACTTTTAAACAACAATTAAACGCTACGATCGAGATGAATTCCCCTAAAAACAGACGATAATCCATTTTTCAGCTGCATATTGTAGCATAACGAGCGGACACGAGCTCTAAACGAACTGTTTTACAGATGCAAAAATGGAAAACAGCTGGCAGTGATTTAAGTAAACCATCAGGACGTTTATTCTCCTCAATAACAAAATGATATTTGAATTGTTTGTTGCGTCCCAGTGTGAAACAGCTGTCTGTCTCTCGTCCTGCAGCTGAAGCTCTGTCGCCCGGCGCCGCCTCTCAGAGCGCCAGAAGATCCTCTGAAGGTACGAATTATGAGAAAACCTTATAGTTTGTAATATGAAATTACATTTTCATTTTCTTAAAAAAAAACATCATTATTCTGGACTTCATCTTTGAGCTCTTTAGCCCATTGGTTCTGGTCTCCCGTGACCAGGTGGGGTCCGGGCAGGTGGAGGTCGTAATAATTCTCCCATAATGCTCCTGCTGTAAATGTCTTCTTTTATGTTTGACCCGATCAGCTGGCAGTCTGGTGGAGGACATTGGTGAAATGATCCTGCAGCTCCGGAGACAAGTGGAGAGCCTCTTCAGCATTAAGTACGGTAAGCTGCCTGTAGCTCCACCCCCCTCACACGAGGACAGGAAGTTCATCCTCCGAGTGCACAACCTCCACCGTCGCACAGCAAGTGAAACATTAAGCTTTTAAAGGTTTTTAGAGGCTAATTTTCCATCTGTAGTTGCGCTAAAAAACTGAATATAGGATAATAATTCTGTCATAACAGAAGAGAGAATATTCATATAAGTAGAAACATGAAGACAATAATAAAACAACACAATTATAATGTTTTTAATAAATACTAATGTCACAGTGATCACATCAAATAAATAAAGTCAAAGCAGTCATGCGGTCATGGAAAACCTGGAAAAGTCGTGGAATTTTAAAATGGTTATTTCCAGGCCTGGAAAAGTCCTTGAAAAAACTAAAATCCCAAATGTTTTGGAAAAGTCTATATCTATAAATGTTTATTCTTTTAATCAAACTATTGTCTCTCATTCATTTGTGTCCTTTAAGGAATACTGTATGCTTTGGAATCCTCATTGTTAGTTTAAATACTACATTTTATCACTTTTTCATGTTCACGCCCAGATTTCACTAAATGTTTGGTCATGGGAATTCGGTTTAAAGTCCTGGAAAAGTCCTGGAAAGGTCCTGGAAAAGTCCTGGAAAAGTTATGGAAAAGGCATGGGAAAGTTATGGAAAAGTCATGGAAAAGTTATGAAAAAGTCATGGGAAATTTATGGAAAAGTCACGGAAAACTTATGGGAAATTTATGGAAAAGTCCTGGAACTCCATTGGTCAGAATGTGTGAAAGCCTGACGCCGTCTCCTCTTCCTCAGCCGACGCTCTGGGCCTTCCCGAACCCGCCACGGTGCCCTACTCCAAGTTCCAGATGTACCCGGAGGACCTGTACGTCAGCGGGCTGCCGGAGGGGATCTCGATCCGCCGGCCCAACTGCTTCGGAGCGGCCAAGCTGCGCAAGATCTTATCGGCTAGCGGTCAGATCCAGTTCGTCATCAAGAGGTGAGAGATTGTAACATGTTATACATACTATTCACATGTTTACACCCAGTTCAGCCGAGGTTTCATGGATGGTTTTGTCACGTGACCGCTGGTGTCCGATGAATCCATCATGGCTTCCGAGCTCGGAATGAAATGTTTTTTAGTTTTCTTTTTTTTACAGAATTTGGTGAAATCAAACGGTTCATTTGGGGCAACATTTTAAATGCAACATGTTTTTGATGAAATATCACAATTTCTGATGTAAGCGTTTGTCACGCACAAGATGCGTTCAAGGACAGTCGGAAAGATGAAAATCTGACCATAATGACTGGGATAAACAGTGTGGTTTTGCCGATTGTTTAAAGAAAACGTGCTTTTCCATCCCGCTGCTGTTTTTTTGGGTGGTTTCAAAGAAACCTGTTAATTATTACTGGAAAAAAAAGTTGTATTTATCAATTTTGATTGATTAACCCGATGCAACAGATAGTTTGTTAAACAGAACCACCTGAGAAGCCGTCATTGGAAACTGTTAAAAAATAATGCCGGTACTTGGCAAGTGATTGGTTGATCAATCTGTCAATCAAACTCTTACCAAGGCCTCACACACTCCTGTGCCCTACGAGGTGTTGACGCTTTCATCTCTGATGCCGTAACGTCCTCTCGTTCGCCTCCAGGCCCGAGCTGCTCACCGAGACCGTGAAACAAGAGATGCCTTCAATGCCCATCTGTGAGCCAGGTACGTCCTCTCCTTACTCTCAATGTAAGCAACTAAAAAAACATGACATCACAAAACGAGTCGGAAAGATGAAACCACTTTCATGAATATGAAATCATTTGTCATCCGCCGCCTAAATCATGCAAATTGTTGCAGCGGCTAAAAGGTTCTCCTGCATGCGAGACACACGCAGTCAGCAGGTCAGAGCACTACATTTCCCAGAATGCTCCTGGGGTCAAAGGGTCCTGAGCATCTGAAGCTGCATCCGTCCCGCTTGACCTTCAGCTCACGAGCAAGGTCGTCGTTTCTTCTTCTGCACCTGCAGCAGCGGCTGTTAAACGGGTGTAGTGTTTGTAGTAGTGACGGCTCTGAAGAGGAAGTGCCTCCGCAGACAGGAGGGAGGCTGTGAGCAGAATATTCCACCATCTGTGGAGTTCATAATGCAGCTTTAAGACGCTGCTCGTCCTCTGCTCGCTTCAAGTGAGGAGGTTGAATCCAGTTCACGAGCTATTTTTAAAACCGCTCATCTGAAGGGGGAAAAGAAAAGTCCTTGCAGGGATTTTCCTGCAGCTATCGCTTCCTTTTTTTATTTTTTATTATGTGTGACAAAGCCCAGCTGCTGGAACAAGGAGCTTGTTGTTGCCAGTAAACCTTAAGAAGCGACTTTAACCTTTTTTTTAAACAAATGTTGTTTTCCACAGAGCTGGACGCCTCGGATGCGACGCCAGTGACTGAGGACTCTGCAGCTGCATCCAAGAGACCCGGTTTCTCAGGTACCTTCAGGCGCCCCTTATAGTTGATGCCCTGTGTGGATTCAACATATATTGATCTGTACCCCCTCTCCGCCCCCCCAGAGTGCCTGGAGTCCAAGCTGTCCAGGATCGACCTGGCCAACACGCTGCGCGAGCAGGTCCAGGATCTGTTCAACAGGAAGTACGGGGAGGCGTTGGGCATCAAGTACCCCGTCCAAGTGCCTTACAAGAGGATCAAGAACAACCCGGACTCGGTCATCATCGAGGGCCTCCCCCCCGGCATCCCCTTCAGGAAGCCCTGCACCTTCGGCTCCCAGAACCTGGAGAGGATCCTGGCGGTCGCCGACAAGATCAACTTCACCATCACCAGGTCTGGAATCCTCCATCACGTGATCCCTGAGACCCTTGAGACCCCTGGGACCCCTGGGACCCCCTGGGACTGGTTTTCTGACCCCTCTCAGTTTACTCACGTTTAATTGGTCCAAATAATCCCCCTTCGCTGTGATACTGAGAATAATATTACATAATTAACTTTATTACTGCAGCGCAGACAGGATCCACTCCCTCTGTTCCGACCTTTCACAATAAAAGCACTTGACTTATAATACTCATATCGCAGCGCTCCACTCAGATCTGTTGACTCTTTAACTTTCTATTTGTTCTCTGCAGACCTTTTCAAGGACTCATTCCAAAACCAGGTGAGAACAGAATTTGTTGTATTTTCAAAATAAAGCCTCATTAAATAACCAGAAAACTAGTAATATTAATGCTGAGCGTCGTCATTTCCATCAGCACCTCGACGCGTCACTTTACTAAAGAAGGCCTACGCCTCGATAAGTGGTGAGTGCAGCGCCTGGTTCTTCTTCTGGACCTTTAGTTTGTGAACACGTCCTTTAACTGGATTCTCTCCGTCTCACAGACGACGACGATATCAACCGCATGGGCGAGAAAGTAGTCCTCCGAGAGCAAGTCAAGGAGCTGTTCAACAAGAAATACGGTGACTGGACTTCCAGTTTTTTCATTCTGTACTTGGTTACGTGAGATGAATTCCCAGATTTCCTTCAATAAACACGGATGTCAAGATAAATATGTGAAAGGGGCCTTTTACAGGGTTCATACGGTCATGGAAAACCTGGAAAAGTCATGGAATTTTGTATTTTGGTATTCCCAGGCCTGGAAAAGTCTAACTAAAATCCCCAAAAATGTGGAAAAATCATATTCATGTTGTTCATTTACGCTGAGTTTGAAATAATGAATATGCTTTTAAAGAAAGACTCAAAATATAAGCAGGCATACGCTGAGTATATCTATAAATGTTTATTCTTTTAATCAAACTATTGTCTCTCATTCATTTGTGTCCTTTAAGGAATACTGTATGCTTTGGAATCCTCATTGTTAGTTTAAATACTACATTTTATCACTTTTTCATGGACACACCCAGATTTCACTAAATGTTTGGTCATGGAAATCTGGTTTGAAGTCTTGGAAAAGTCTTGGAAAAGTCCTGGAAAAGTCCTGGAAAAGTCCTGGAAAAGTCCTGGACCTCCATTGGTCAGAATGGGTATGAACCCTGAACATGTATATTGATATTCATGTATGTTCATGTATGTTCAGGTGAGGCTCTGGGCTTGGACCGCTCCGTCGTGGTCCCGTACAAGCTGATCCGCGGCAGTCCGGAGTCCGTGGAGGTGGGCGGCCTTCCGGACGACGTTCCCTTCCGAAACCCCAACACCTACGACATCGTGAGCCTGGAGAAGATCCTTCAAGCCGCCGATGAAGTGACGTTCACCATCAAGAGCCAGCTGCAGTGAGTGTTCAGCAGCAGATGGCGGCTGCCGCCTCGTCGGGGGTTTAAGCTCATTATGCTTTTATTTATGCTTTCGGATTTATTTGCAGCCTTCTTGAGACGCCAAAGAATAAATCTCCCTCTGCAGCAGAATGTAAATAATAAGAAATAACAAACAATATTTAGACGTTGAAGCGGTTAAGCTGTGATGAAAGAATGGAGGCAGAGACGTATGCTGAACAGCGTTTATTTTTAAAGTTTATTTTTGACTATTTTCTCTCTCTCTCTCTCTCTCTCTCTCTCTCTCTCTCTCTCTCTCTCTCTCTCTCAGACCTTTTGCAGAAATCTGCAGCCAGGCTTGTAACACAGGTAGGTGTTTGAGTTCCCGATCTTAAAAAGCTCCGATCTTTAAAACCTCGGGAGAGTAAACAAAGGTTTTGTGTCTCCAGTAGCAACAGACGTCTCCACCAATCGACGGAAGCGCAAGAGAGTCCAGGAGAGCCACCGAGGGCCCGCCTCCTCCGACCTGCTGTCGACCAATCAGATTCCAGTGATGGTGAGTTTGAGGGGCGGCGTAGTGATCCTGAAGGGGTCGCGTCTGAAGATCTTTAACGAGAGACGAGCGGACAATAAACCGTTTTTTATTCAAGTGCCTTAATGCCTCACACTAAAAGTATAATCTTCTGATTCCTCTGCTTCTGAATATTAAAAGCACGTTTCGAGGCGAGGTCAACGACCTCTTTCCGCTGATGAAAAGCCTTTTTTAAAAATCGTTTTCCTTTCTCCGCCTGCAGCAGTGGCCCATGTACATGGTGGACTACAGCGGAGTGAATGTGCAGGTTCCCGGGAAAGTCAACTACTGAAAAGGAAAAGGAAAAAGAGAGAGGAGGAGGAAGATGAGGAGGAGGAGGAGGAGGAGGGGCGGCTGCCAGAGTGCTATTCACGACTCTTCCACACTAACACTTAAAGACCCTCTCCCGGACTGAATGCAGAGCGCTGGCTGCAGAGTGTCGGTCGAGGATCAACAGAATGTATGTGGAGCGAAAGAAAAGCTTGTTTTCTGTCTCCGGCTTCCTGACGCGGACGCAGACGCAGCCGCTGATGCAGACGCAGCCGCTGATGCAGACGCAGCCGCTGATGCAGACGCAGCCGCTGATGCAGACGCAGCCGCTGATGCAGACGCAGCCGCTGATGCAGACGCAGCCGCTGATGCAGACGCAGCCGCGGACGCAGACGCAGCCGCTGATGCAGACGCAGCCGCTGATGCAGACGCAGCCGCTGATGCAGACGCAGCCGCTGATGCAGACGCAGCCGCTGATGCAGACGCAGCCACGCCCCTCCTGAAGTTTGTCTGCAAAGATACAAAAAATAAAAATGACGCTCACGTTTTCTGTCCACCCACTGAATCGCGTCGCTGTATCCGCCATTTGGTTGCAATGTATTACTGACACTTTTTTTTTCAAAAAGAAAAACACAAAAAAAAAAAATGTCTTTGATAACAATCTGGTTCCATAATATTCAGATATTTGTACTTTTTATTTATTATATTTATTGAAATATAACATTATGTGCAGGGATGTAAAATACATGATTCCGTTCCACAGCTCACGACACTAACTGGTCCCTCGAAACAGCAGCTCATGAAGTGTCTTAATCAAAGGAAATTAAAAGAAATGTGAAAAGGAGAAGAAATGGACTCGGACACGAGAGCTTCAGCACACGGCCTTTTTATGTTCAGCTTCATTATCATGTAAAATATAATTTACGAGTCAGCATGAATGTATCACGTAAAGGAAAGAATGGTATGTTATTACTGCGATGACGATATTTAATAATGCTGTACCTTAACGCCAATTAGGCCTTTGAAATAAAATGTGTTGCCTTGCACTTTTCACTTTGTTGCTTGCACTTTTTTTTCCAGTGGGATATTTGATCTACAGGATATTTTGTGTTTTATTTGTGTTTTATTTGTGTTTGTAAACCTGGGAAAGTTTAAATATCAAAGTCTTTTGTTGAAGTCGACCCTTTATGAAGAGATATGAAGAAAAAGTTATTTTTAAGTATTTTTCTTATTGGAAAATATATATTTTTTTTATAAATTATATATATATATATATATAATAAATAAAATAATACAAATAAAATTGTTAATACAATAAATTAGAAATAAAAAAGAAAATAAATGTATTGCTCTAATAAATGTCAGCAGGGTCACATAAAATCTTTAGTGCCTTAAAGCTGCATTCTCTCTCCTGACCACCAGGGGGCGACTCCTCTGGTTGTATAGAAGTCTATGCTTCATGTGTTAAAACTGCATTCTCTCTACTGACCACCAGGGGGCGACTCCTGGTTGTATAGAAGTCTGTGCTTCATGTGTTAAAGCTGCATTCTCTCTCCTGACCACCAGGGGGCGACTCCTCTGGTTGTATAGAAGTCTATAGAAAATTACTTTTCTCTTGATGTATTCCCTTAGTAAACATTGTAAAAATGAGTTTAGAAAGAAATGCATTAATAAATAAGGCAAACATTTGTATCTATAAGGTATTCATAAAAACATCCCCACGAGGAATTAATTCCCACATACTTTTCATGATCTGGATGGAAACGTCACTGCAGCGTAGATGGCGGCCATCCTTCCCCTTCGTCATCTTCGTCTTCTTCATAAAGAAAAATGGACCGCAGAGAAAGTGAAGAGTCAGGATTCATTTTTTTCCTCATTTCTTTATTACAGATGTTTTTTCTTCTCTTCAGCTTTGCTCGTTTTTACATGTCAGGACTCAGATGTGCTGCAGAAGACAGGAAGTGGGTTTGCAGCCTGCGAAGGGGGAGGGGCATTAACATGCTCGCCACGGCTTTCTGTGTCTTGTTTAATCAAGACCGATGACCTTGATTGTCAGACTGTTTTATTCTGTTGTTTTTTTTAACATCGAGCTTTAAATATATACGATGTCATCGTGTGCCCCTTTGGCGCAAACCAAAACGGGCTAAGTGACAAAGATGGCCGCTGCAGAGCACCCCCTGCAGAGCGCCCCCTGCAGGACGGCCCCTGTAGGGCGCCCCCCTGCAGGATCACCCCCTGGGCACCGATACTGCCAAACTCAAAACATGACAAATCACCGTGTGAGTGCATTAAACATCTGCTTATGGAATTACGTTCGGGAGTCAGATATTACAACAGATGGTCATGTTAAATGTTTCTGTGGACACAAGTTTTTTTTGTATTCGTTTTTTTTATTCACATCAGTTAAGTATTGCCTCTTCTCATCAGGTAGGCTCATATATATATATTCACTTTGCTACTAGAAGTTTCAGTGTCTTTGTGCTAAACACAAAAGGTTTTCAGCAGAAACACTTTAATTGCATAACCTCCCAATTTGGAAACAACTTCACCGAACCAGAACCCTCTGAACCCCAAAACACCCGGCGGCGGGATGGAAAAGCACATTCGCTTAAAAACTCCAGTTTTTCACAGCCGGGAGCTGTAAAAAAAAAAAAAACGGCATTATCGTCAGTTTCCTCTTTTCCGACTGTCCTCGAACACATCATGTGTGACGAACGCTGCCACCAGAGCAAAGAAAATGAAACGAAGCTTAAAATCGTGATATTTCACCAAAAACATTTTATTCTGCATGTCTCATTTCAAAAACCGTTTGCTTTAACCAGATCCTGTAAAAAACATAAAATTCTGAGCTCAACGCAACCGGGAGGCCGTGATTGAGTCGGCTGAGACCAGCGGTCACGTGACCAGAAATCGGCTAAAATTTGACTGAACAGAGGAGAGACTGTACAAAGTAAATAGTTCAATGAGAGCCTCCATTTGTTTTTCTTCTAACACTTTATATATATATATATATATATATATATATATATATATATATATATATATATATATATATATATACACACACACACACACAAGTTGTGTATATAGATTCCAGTGTTTTTCCAATTTTATGTAGCAAGAAATTCACTGTGCGTTTATGTCTTATTTTATGTCATAACTGTTATTCTACTCTCCGCTTCCAGCCGGGATTAATCTGTTTGTACAGGAGTGCAGGACTTTTATATATATTGCAGGGAAAAAAGTTAAACGTGACCGGGGTCCCCCCCACACCCACCCGCCGAAACTATTTGGGGTTCAGAGGGTTAAATCCCACATCTCCGCTTAATGCACCGTCAGAACTAAAGTGCTTAATGAGAGATTGTTATCCCCGATGTGAGCTGCCATGTTCATGGTAGCTTGGACACGGGGGATACAGATGAGGCTGGAAACACACACACACACACACACACACACACACACACACACACACACACACACACACACACACACACACACACACACACACACACACACACACACACACACACACACACACACACACACACACACACACACACACACACACACACACACACACACACACACTCCCCAGAAAGATAAAAGAGGCTCAAGAGTGATGAAGTTCAGTCTCCAGGAAAATGTGGCGAGCAGGAATGTAGTGGAGAATAAAGCGCCGCCGGCGTCCCGCTCTGCTCGCTGGGCGGATGCTGAATGAACTGGAGAGCAGACGGGTTTTGCAGGAGGCGGATTCGAACCGGGCGGCGCCGAGGCTCTAGCTGCCGCCGCCCGCCGGCCTGAAGCAGTCCTCGGTCACGCCCTGCGACGCCAGCTCGGACAGGACGTTGTCCAGGTAGTTGGGGTCCGGGTAGCCGTGGCCCGACATGTTGGACATCATCTCGGTCTTGTGGTGGATGCCGTTCCACACCACCGTGTCGGGCTCCCCGGTGGTGCTGGACGTCCCCACGGTGAAGATGAGGCGCCGCATCCACGCCACCTTCAGCAGCTCCAGCACCTTTTCCACAGCGGAGACACGAGGAGAGCCAGCGTTACAGGAAGCGTTATTTATTTATTCCTTATATTATTTTTGCCACAGATTGGCGGATACAGATCTTTTTGTTGTTTAGCAGCTTGTCTACAAGCATCCAGATTATTAAATTCGACTATTTATTGTTTTTGTCATCGTCACAAAAATCATTTAAACGGTAGTAATTTTTACTGAGCAGAGCCTGAACGCCTCCTGACAATTTAAACTGACTGTAGTTGTTTACGGGGTGAATTTATCTGGGACCGACGAAGAGGAAGACGGGGAACATATACGCAGAACACGTGGAACCGTAAAAGTGTCGGATGCAACGTGTTCTTACCTTCCTGCCCTTGTCGTTGTCGGGTAGAAAACAGAAACGAGGGAAGCCTCTGCAGGTGTACGGCTGCCCTGGGTTGGGATGCTCCGAGCCCTGGAGGAGGAGGAGGAGGAAGAAGAAGAAGAAGAAGAAGAAGAAGAAGAAGAAGAAGAAGAAGAAGAAGAAGAAGAAGAAGAAGAAGAAGAAGAAGAAGAAGAAGAAGAAGAAGAAGAAGAAGAAGAAGAAGAAGAAGCAACAAAGTGTCACTCGCTAACAGATCACCACATGTACACACCAGTACTACACACCCGTGGTTAAACGCTTTCATGCAAACAATTTTTTTTAATTACAACAATTATATTTTTCAAATGTAAACTTGAACAAATTCAGACGTTTGAAGGAAACTTTTTACAGAAATCTGAATTTTTTTTTTTTTTTTTTTAAATGAGCGATACTTTTTTATTTTTCTATCCATTCAAAGACTGAAGTGAACATTAAGGCTCCAAACTACCCACAATGCAACATTCTATATGTGCCAGCAGCCTCTATTCAAATAGAAGATCTGTAATTGTTTTTGCTGCTTTGTCTGTCAAAGCACTTTGTAAACTTTAAAAAAAAAAAGGTGCTATATAAATAAAGTTATTATAATAAGTATTAAAATTGTCGAGTCCCTGAACATAATATGACCCCGACGTTGTTTTTAATCATAACTTGGGTTCGGGAGGTTCTGCTTCCGTACCTGCAGGCCAGGTGGGATGCTGTAGATGATCTGGATGGTGCCGCAGTCCGGGTGTCCGGGTAGCGACTGGGCGATGCTGTAGATCTCCATCTTGCCTTTGGGCTGGTTGCCGGTCTTCTCTCCGTAGATTGTCTTACACGAGGGGCACTGCAGACTGCCGTCCTGGGGGCGGAGCACAAGGCAGTCAATGGGAACCGGGTCTGTCTGATTGTTCCTTAATGTCCTTAAACACACCACGTGTTCTAGCTTGATGAGAACAGCTAAAAAGGACCATACGCAGGGTTCATACGGTCATGAAAAACCTGGAAAAGTCATGGAATTTTAAAATGGGTAATTCCAGGCCTGGAAAAAGTCCTTGAAAAAAAAAAAGAAATCCCCAAAGTTTAGTGAAAGTCATGTAAATGTGTTATATTCATGTGTTCATGTGGTTCATTTACGCTGAGTTTGAAATAATGAATATGCTTTTAAAAGAAAGACTCAAAATATAAGCAGGCATACGCTGAGTATATCTATAAATGTTTATTCTTTTAATCAAACTATTGTCTCTCATTCATTTGTGTCCTTTAAGGAATACTGTATGCTTTGGAATCCTCATTGTTAGTTTAAATACTACATTTTATCACTTTTTCATGGACACACCCAGATTTCACTAAATGTTTGGTCATGGGAATTTGGTTTAAAGTCATGGAAAAATCATGGAAATTTGGTTTAAAGTCATGGAAAAATCATGGAAATTTTATTTAGAGTCATGGAAAAGTCCTGGAGATTTGGTTTAAAGTCATGGAAAAATCATGGAAATTTGGTTTAAAGTCATGGAAAAGTCCTGGAAATTTGGTTTAAAGTCATGGAAAAACCATGGAAATTTGGTTTAAAGTCATGGAAAAATCATGGAAATTTTATTTAAAGTCATGGAAAAATCATGGACATTTTATTTAAAGTCATGGAAAAATCATGGACATTTTATTTAAAGTCATGGAAAAATCATGGAAATTTGGTTTAAAGTCATGGAAAAAATCATGGAAATTTTATTTAAAGTCATGGAAAAGTCCTGGAAATTGTATTTAAAGTCATGGAAAAGTCATGGAAATTTGGTTTAAAGTCATGGAAAAATCATGGAAATTTGGTTTAAAGTCATGGAAAAATCATGGAAATTTTATTTAAAGTCATGGAAAAGTCCTGGAGATTTGGTTTAAAGTCATGGAAAACTCATGGAAATTTGGTTTAAAGTCACGGAAAAGTCCTGGAAATTTGGTTTAAAGTCATGGAAAAACCATGGAAATTTGGTTTAAAGTCATGGAAAAATCATGGAAATTTTATTTAAAGTCATGGAAAAATCATGGACATTTTATTTAAAGTCATGGAAAAATCATGGAAATTTGGTTTAAAGTCATGGAAAAAATCATGGAAATTTTATTTAAAGTCATGGAAAAATCATGGACATTTTATTTAAAGTCATGGAAAAATCATGGAAATTTGGTTTAAAGTCATGGAAAAATCATGGACATTTTATTTAAAGTCATGGAAAAATCATGGAAATTTGGTTTAAAGTCATGGAAAAAATCATGGAAATTTTATTTAAAGTCATGGAAAAGTCCTGGAAATTGTATTTAAAGTCATGGAAAAGTCATGGAAATTTGGTTTAAAGTCATGGAAAAATCATGGAAATTTTATTTAAAGTCATGGAAATGTGGTTTAAAGTCATGGGAATTTGGTTTAAAGTCATCGAAAAATCATGGAAATTTTATTTAAAGTCATGGAAAAGTCCTGGAACGCCATTGGTCAACATGTGTATGAACCCTGCATACGGCTGTTACATCATGTTTAAGCTAACGGAGTCACAATCCCACACACAGACGGATATCGATGTTCTCAGCTAACATCTAACAGCTAACATCACACACAGTTTTCCGTCACATGGTAACCCAGCAGCCGTTCTCCGTACCTTGGTCCCGTTGTTGTACATGGCCAGCATGCAGAGCATGTGCAGGGTGTGTCCACACTTGATGAACTTCCCCACGGTGTCCGGCAGGGTGCTCTGCCCCCCCTCCTCGGTGGACTGGGTCTCGTAGCCGGACGGATTGGACAGCTGATCCATGCAGATGATGCAGTCCTGAGGGGAACCCGGGGAACGGGCGTTTAGCGACGCGGGAAAGGAAAATAATAATAATAATAATAATAATAATAATAATAAATAAAAAAGGCCGACAGCGGCCTGCAGGCGCACGAGCAACCATCTCTCCTCACGTTGAACAAGTGACCCTTAAAAACGGAGTTCGCCTCCAGAAAGGACTGCGAATAACCCGCTTACCTCATCCTGTACTCCGGCGACGACCTCCATGTAGCGCTGAATCACGTCCTCGGGCCTCTGAGCCGAGGCTGAAAGAGAAAAGCACAAAGAGATGAATGAGCAGCAACGGGACCGACACTAGTTTCCAAATAACGGCCTCACGAAAAGACGGGAAGAATGAGAATGAGAATGGAAATGAAATTTATTCGGATTTTACGGACCTCTCTGCAGCAAGCAAAGAACAGAGTCCAGTTTGCTGCTGATTGAACATCCCAGAATACGACTGCACAGGATGCAAAACATGCAAAAACACACACACACACACACACACACACACACACACACGAGTGTCATGTCTGTTTAGGAAACAGAAAGCTAACTAAGCGTCTTTTCATTACGCAAAACGGCACCATTTTTTATTACGGATTTTAACTATTTTGACTATTTTATCCCAACTGAGAAATTCCCTGATGTGCGTGTGTGTGTGTGTGTGTGTGTTGTTATCAAGAAGTTAAAATTGCCCGAGTGTGTGTAGGAGGTGTAATGTGTGTGAGATGGGGGGAAAGCAGACATGAAGAAGCAGCAGTGAAGCAAAGGCTCATCTTTAAAATCAAACTCTTTTCTTTAGGATTAAAGGTGTATCACAGTGTATTGTGTATTGGACCGGCTGACGACCATTTAGCCGCCGATTGATCGATCGATCGATCGATCGATCGACTCGGCCGATCTGCGCTGCAGCAGTGGCTGCTGGGAAGTCTCTTGACGCTGGAGGCCACAGCAGTGAATTATTCGGAGGCTACATTTACACATCTCAAAGAAGCGTTTGAGCGATTCTGAGGTATTTTTAGACGCTTAAAGGTTGTAAAAAAATAAAATAAAGGTTTTGTAGGATTTTATGGTCGTTAGGAAGTTGATATTATAGGATGGCGGTGGGGGGAGGGGGGGTCTCAGCAGAAAGTCAAAGGTTTCGAGCACATTGGTCAGATTCATCTCATGATTGACGGCTGCACAGGAAGCAGTGGCAGCAGCACACGAGGAGACAAATGAAAGTGAGTGGATGGAGGAGGAAATGTTCCTCAAGCCTGGTGGTGGTGGAGCGAGAGAGAGAGAGCGAGAGAGAGGTGGAGGAAGGGCTGGTGGCGCCGTAGCTACCTCTCCTGTGCTGCCGCTTTGCTCGTCTAACTGAACTGCTGCTGCTGCTGCTGCTGCTGCTGCTGCTGGGGGGCTTGCTGGGCCTGCTGGCTGGGGGGAGGAGAGGAGGAGGAAGCGAGAAAGGAGAAGGCTGCTGCTGCTGAGGCTGCTGCTGCTGCTGCTGCTGAGGCTGCTGCTGCTGCTGCTGCTGCTGCTGCTGCTGCTGTAGCTGCTGTAGCTGCTGTAGCTGCTGTAGCTGTGGCGGCGGAGGCTGCTGCTGCTGCTGCTGAGGGAGGGGGGCATTGGTGAAGTGCACGCCGAGTCCCACCGCTGACATCAAAATGGAGGCCATGCCTGGAGCGGGGGGTGTAGGGGGGTGGGGTGGAGGCGGGATGGGGCGGGGCAAGGTCGGGAGCAGGTGAGGGTTGAGAGCAGGTGGAGGTTATGCAGGAGCAGAAAGGAACAAATCAAAGGGATGAGCGATGGTTCACACACAGAACACAGCCGGCATCGAGTCGCTCCCAGTGGGAAAAACGGAAAACATGTTTGTTCTGTTTTGGGGGATTAATGAGTATCCTGTGAGGAAAACAGGATAATAAACAGAACATTGATTGATTTACAAATGAAAAAAGGTGAACATGAAGTGCAAATTGATGGACTTTACTGGCTGAGTTGGAACATATTTACCAGTTTGATGATAAGAGGCCAAACTTAATTTTTTGGGGTCTTTTTTGTAAACAGAGTACGGCTGAACGCCTAACATCCAGCAGAAAGCCAAAATTAACATTTATTAATTAACCAATATTGAGATTATTAGTGATTGATTTGTAATGAAACACATGTCTGCATTGAAACAAGCCGATTACAGCGCTTTACCGTTTTCCAAAAAACGTCTGTCGCCTCGTGTGTGTGTGTCGTCTGTTATCGTGATAACGAGGTCCCGGTAACGAGGGCCCGGTAACGAGGGCCCAGAAACGAGGTCCCGGTAACGAGGGCACAGAAACAAGGTCCCGGTAACGAGGGCCCAGAAACGAGGTCCCGGTAACGAGGTCCCGGTAACGAGGTCCCGGTAACGAGGTCCCAGTAACGAGGGCCCAGAAACAAGGTCCCAGTAACGAGGGCCCAGAAACAAGGTCCCAGTAACGAGGTCCCAGTAACGAGGTCCCAGTAACAAGGTCCCAGTAACGAGGTCCCAGTAATGAGGGCCCAGTAACGAGGGCCCAGTAACGAGGGCCCAGAAACAAGGTCCCAGTAACGAGGGCCCAGAAACAAGGTCCCAGTAACGAGGTCCCAGTAACGAGGTCCCAGTAACGAGGTCCCAGTAACGAGGTCCCAGTAATGAGGGCCCAGTAACGAGGGCCCAGTAACGAGGGCCCAGAAACGAGGTCCCAGTAACGAGGTCCCAGTAACGAGGTCCCAGTAACGAGGTCCCAGTAACGAGGGCCCAGAAACGAGGTCCCAGTAACGAGGTCCCAGTAACGAGGTCCCAGTAACGAGGTCCCAGTAATGAGGGCCCAGAAACGAGGTCCCAGTAACGAGGTCCCAGTAACGAGGTCCCAGTAACGAGGTCCCAGTAATGAGGGCCCAGAAACGAGGTCCCGGCACCAAACCAAGTGAAATGTGGCATGAATCAACATTATCTCATTATTTGGTGAACAGACTTCAGACCCGCTGATCTGATGAATCTGCAGAATGAGTCCCAGCCCGTCAAACACAGATCCTCCTGAAACAGACTGAAATCATTTATCAGGTCTGGTTGATATTTAAATGTAATGAAACGAGAGAAAAAAGAAAAAGAAATAGTGAGCGTAATGGACAGGAGATCTTTATAAATAGTTTATGGGGAAGTTGAGGCTTACTATGCAGATATATATAAATATATATATATATTTATTTTACTTTTTTTATTTCAAGACCGATTGGATTGTCTTTATTTATATCTCTCGAGGATCCTCGTGCAAAACGTGACGAGATGGATGCTTTTGTTCTGCATCAGTATTTAAAGTTGTAATTTCCAACATCTACACTTGCCGCCATCGAACTCCCGTTGTTCCTAAAGTTGGGTTATTATGGTCTGGACGGCCTCCGAGTGACCGGGTCACCGCGGGTTTGGCACCCGTCCGCTGCCACCAAATACTGACACTGTCCCTTTAAGATAAAACAACGAGTAAAACACGACAAACTCAACGTTCGACGTTGCATTTAGTCGTTTGACGTTATTTAAGAAATGCAGATCATCCGAATTAAAGCTTTCCTGCTTGTGGAGGTGTAACGATGGTACAAAGAGCAGAGTGGGATGGAGCGCTTGTATAAGACTGAAAACATGAAGCTCATCTCACTTTAGCATCCCGGTGCTCTGAACAGATCAAATATTCTCTTTTATTCGGTGAAGAGCTTCTCTCTGATGGTCTCCTATTTTATTTGATTCCCTTCTTCCATCTATTTTGTGGCTCGCTGTTCCTAAACAGACCGACACTGACGAGACAAAACGCAGAGAAGAAGAAGAAGAAAGAAGAAGAAAAAAGGCCCATAAAAGCGAAACACACATCGGGCTGAAAGGCGCGGCGCCGGTCGGGAGGCCGGTGACCCGTTTACCTGCCAGGGCGGAGCTCACGCTGGTGGATCCGTTCAGCTGCACAGAGATGGACGGGACGCTGAGGACAGGAAACAGACAGACAGCCGGTCAGGGACAACGAAGCCAGCGGGGGAGAAGCAAACAAAGACTTTCCAGGAACGGTGACGTTAGCGGGCAAAAGCTCTGGAAAACAAACGCACCCGAGAACCAGCTGGGAAAGACTCACAATGACGGCCATTGTGGATTTATCTGCCGGTGGGTTTCTCTACGGGTTGTTTTGGTCTAGAAAAGTGTTTTTTCAAAACCCAAGACGACGACGACGACTTCAAATGTCTTGATTTGTCCTCGACTCAAAGATGTTCAGTTTACGGTCAACGAGGAGCGAAGAGCCCAGATTTACATTTAAGAGTAAAATAAATGTATTGTTCATTCCCTCCTCAAACAGATTCAGTTCCACGTGGAGGTTGAGAGACAGATCATGAACGGGTTAACACGGCTGCAGCTCAACACCCAACACACGGAGCGATAAGCAGCCGACTGGGAAAACTGGGAAAACTGGGAAAACGAGCCGTCGCGGAAATGAAATGAAACTGCATTTACAAGAGTTTGGAGCGCTGAACCTGACCCAGTTCAGGGCTTTTTAATAAGAATTATTTTCCGTTCATAACTTCTTTGATCCACAGTTTGGTCTACAAAGAGTTCATATCGGAGCTCAAAGCTGTCAAATATCAAGTTGACGGTAATCTGGGTAAAGCAGCGAATCTTTACAATCAAGAAGATGAAGTCACTAAAGTTTGCCATCATTTCTTAATGAATTAAATTATTCAATTAGCAAATGAATTGTTCACATGTATCATTCGACTAATCCACTCATTGAGCGAGTGTCTCGGCACCGATCCGGGTCATCCTCTTTTTAAAGTCGGTGCTCTCAGCCTCACCAACACGAGGGCTTGAAGGAACGATGACATGAGAACAAACATTCAAACAACATACAAACACCCGCAGATGTTTTCTCTCCTCACTGATCCCTCATCAGCCACATCAGAGGACACGGTGCCACTGACAGCGCTAAAATAATAAATCTCTAGATGGAGAATGAAAAGTAACCACGACTGAAAATAACACAGCTTTTCATTCTTTTTGATAATCCTAAAAATGCCTATCGCACGAGTAGCATCATGCCTGTAAAATGCCTGAAAATAATAATAATGCATAATGCCGTAAACGTACCACTGGGTCAAAACAAACGAATATGCAAAAAAACAATCAAACTAATGCATGTGGTCCTGCAGAAATACAGAGTTCACAACACAGAGCACAGGGTGAGCCTGTGGAGAACTCCCGGTATTCCAGCTTCCTATTATTCATTTCCACCGGCCGAGACGGCACCAAATGAGACTGGATTAGTGAGCCGCGTCGTCGTTACACCACTACGGTGAGCACGCTCGTCTTTGAAGGCAGCTCCCCGTGTCGCTGGGAACAGAGAAGGACGAGCCGAGCCAAAACAAACATGCCGCCGCAGGGCTGGAGCCGCCGACAGGGTTTGGTCATTCCTGTTTTTAAACGACGGGTCAAAGGGGAGACAGACGGGAAGGACTGGGCAGATGGGGGAGGGAAGGGTGGTGGAAGGCCCGTGACACGCATTTCTTTGAGGTCAGCACAAGTAAATCTTTCCAAACTCTCACTCACACACACACACACACACACACACACACACACACACACACACACACACACACACACACACACACACACACACACACACACACACACACACACACACACACACACACACACACACACACACACACACACACACACACACACACACACACACACACACACACACACCTCAGCCCGTTGGCACTGGTAGAGCCGGTCAGGAGCGGCGTGGAAAGTTGGCTTCCAGAGGGCGGTGGAGGCCAGGGGCTGCCCCAGGACATCCCCCCCACAGAGAGGGGTCTCCTCGGGTACGGCGAGTAGACAGAGGCGGGGTGCGCCGCAGCGGCCCTCCCCGTCGCTTGAAGACTGGGCCGGTTCAGACTGCCCGACGAAAAGGAATGCCGAGAGCGGCTGGGCATGGGTCCTGTGCTGCTGTGGCTCAAGCACTGCTGGCAGGAGCAGGCGGGCCCCGAGGGGATGGCTGGGGGCCCCAATGAGGCCAGCGGGTAGGGTTGGTTGCACTGCCGTCGGACTTGCCGCCTGAAGCCCGTCGCTTTGTTGACCTGGGCCAGAGACGTGAGATCCACTATGTAATTGTATCCGTGGGGGCCCAGGTCCGCCGTGCCCTGGCGGGCCTGGTAGCTGTGCTCCAGAAGGATAGAGGTCCGAGTCTCATACGGAGTCCAGCCTCCTTCATCGTTGAGCCACTCCCAGTAAACGCCACTGCCGAGGCCCGAGGACTGGGCGAACAGGGACCGCCGCACCGACCGGGTCTTTCCTGGGAACAGGAAGAGGATTCGACACTTAATACACTACATTTATACCACATGATTAAAGTGTTAAAAATGAATCCACATGTTCAGCTTGAATTATATATATATAGCTTCTATCTTTCTCTCTCTCTCTCTCTCTCTCTCTCTCTCTATATATATATATATATATATATATATATATATATATATAGTTCAGTTATTTATCTAATGCTGCTGCTTTATAAGCTTGTTAATTAACATTATTAAGAGCACTGACTCTGCTATGTGTGTGTTATAACAACAACTCGCTAGGTCATTGTTTATTTACAAGCTCAGTCAAACTAGCTAGTTAGCACGAATCAACTGAAAGAAACAACAACATGCTAATTCTCAGAAGTGACGTGTTAAGCGGAGGTCACGTGCATAAATTAGTCAGAAAACACAGTCATCATCTAACAGAGTTGCATAAATATCACCACTGTGTGCTTAATTTAGCTTAGCTTGTAGCTATGTAAACACTCTTCACAACAACAGCGCTCCTGATAGCTAATGCTAAGCTAGCTAGCTACTAGCTTGGCCTGATAACTGTGAGGGTTTCGAAGCACAACATTTAGGAGGAAGAAAAAGACGCCGAATGTAACGTCACGTCGAGAGAAACGGCTCACCCGTGTCCTGTCGAAACTGCTTCAAGCTCGGTATGTCGATGAGATACGGCGACAGGCTGGGGTCTGATTGTCCGAGGCAGATGCTCGTAGAGCCGGGTCCTCCTCCTCCTCCTCTCGGGCCCCGCGGAGCCAAACACCGCTCGATGTGCGCGCTCACTTGGCCGCTGTACGGCCGCCAGTAGCCCAGGTCGTCCTGCCACTCCCACACCGCGATCATGGGCTGCGATTGCCCCACGGACCCGGACGGCGTGGCCGCCGACGCCGAGGCGGAGGGCCCGTTTCTGGACCCGTTCACCCGGGCGCAGGAGCCAGACACGATCGCCATGTTTCAAGCAAGCTAACAAAACAAGTCGCTCTGGTTAGCTAGCTGCTCAACTGATTGTGGCTACGACGAACACACACACAGAAACCTACAAAAAACGTCTGCTAGCTTGGCTCGTTAAAAAACGCCATTGTAAATTCGTTAACAGGCTTTAGAGGAAGCTATGACGTGGATATGAGACGTCAGAGAGCCTCGCTGGACATGTGAGTGCATGTTGAGGGTTTAGCAGGATCGCGGATAACGTTTAGCTTTGTGACAGCGTTGCCAGGGTTCCTTCCTTCCTCTCGCGGCTGCCTTCAGGGACCACCGGGAACAATCACAATTCGAGGCACGTTTGTGGGAACTAACCAGAGATGGGATTTCTTTTTCGTGGGGGGGGGGGGGGGGGTGTAAAACGTTTAAACGCCACAAAGCACCTGATAAATACATTTTTATCTTAAGTTGAGTGATAGTGGTTTAGAATTAAATTGCCTGGACATTTTGGTTTTGTGGAAAACGTTAAGCCCTCAAGCAGTATTCATTCACAGTTTGGGAGAAAATCCATGTAAAGAAATGTATTTAATACATCAACATACAAATTAAATGATTCGTGTATTACTACTGCTGGCAACAACAACAAAAAAGCGTTGAGTACACAAACCGTCCTCATCTCTTAAATCAGTAGCTTACAAGCTGCACCTGAAGGTTGCATTCTTCTTCTCTCACAACAAACCTCTCCATTGTCCATCCTCCACTTCTTACTCTGCTGCTTTATTGTAAGGAGGTTATATCACCCTCAATGCGTTTGCTGCCCTCAACCGGGGATGAGTGGGTATAACATCATTTACACTCCAAATATTGTTTTATTTATATATATCCGTCTAAAACTTCAGGCTGTTTTTTTTTAACAACAAAAAAAAAAGTACAATTTCTCTTTCCAGCACCTTGTGAGCGCTTTTTTACAGGCTGTTATTATATTATATATTATACATATATATATATATATAAATAAATATTTATGTCATCGACTTTGATTTTGATGAGTACAAATTTAAACATATTATATCTCAAGTCATCTTGATTGACAACTGTGACCAGGAAAACTGATTAAAAAAAAAAAAAAAAAAAAAAAAATATATATATATATATATATATATATATATATATATAATTTGGGCTGCACGGTGGTGTAGTGGCTAGCACTGTCGCCTCACAGCAAGAGGGGCGCCGGGGTTCCAATCCCGGTCTGGGCGGGCCTTCTGTGTGGAGTTTGCATGTTCTCCCCGTGTCTATATTTATTTATATATACATACATATATATGTATATTCATATATTGATATGCATATTCATATTCATATATTGTATTTATTCATATATATATATATATATATATATATATATTCATATTTATATATATAGTAGACTTACGTGAATTGCACTCCGTCCAGAATACCAAGCTCAACTGATGCAACATGGATTATATAAAATATACTAAAGATAAAAACAACAAACTGCTTTCTAATCTTTATACCGCGGCCTCTGAGAATACTAAACATTGTTTATCTGCAAGATGTTCATTAATCTCACGGAAAAGAAAATAGGACTCGACGTCTCTGACACCAGTTGGAACATTGTTTTAATCAGAGCCCAAGTGGGATTTGCACATTAACCCATAAAGTGGCACATAATCAATAGGCGGGCGCACGCCAAGTTGTCTGACAATGACAAATGTAATCACGTGACCCCGCATCAAAGTGGGACGGGGCCACATAAAACTAACATTGTTCAGTTCTGCTTTTTGCAATATAAGCAGGACACAATCTTTTCAC